>JADRCC010475229.1:14303-27441 GCA_019843855.1 Hylomyscus alleni
CTGGGTTTTGGGGGTCTAGATTGGTATCGTGTAAGAGGGCCTTTGTGAGGCGGTCTAGAGACTAAATTTTCACATTCATCTTGGATGACTCCTTGGCATTTCTCTTAGTTTACTGGCTTGAGGTCTTATGGAGACTGGCTGGGGGCAAGTTGTACATTGATCTCTAGCTGGAATGACACCTGGAAGGTTGTGGTTCCACTGGGGCTCCCAGCTGGTCTGTCTATTGGGCAGGTGGTGCAGCTGTGAGGTGGGGGACCACCTCACCCCCAGCCGGGTGTACGTGGTGGATTTTGTGTGTGTGTGCTTTAGCCTGCTCCCAAACTCACCTGCTCTTTGGGAAGCAGGTTACTAAAATCACATATATGTAGTGGAAAGTCAGACTATAGCGTTGAGTCATAGATTGGAATTCTTTAATGAGAATTGAGGAGTTAGAGGTATAAGACCCCAGTTTTTGTCAGACGGTAGCGGTGCACATCTTTCATTCCAGCACTTGGGAGGCAGAGGCAGGCATATTTCTGAGTTTGAGGCTAGCCTGGTCTACAGAGTGAGTTCCAGGACAGCCAGGGCTACGCAGAGAAACCCTGCCTTGAAAAACCAAAAAAAAAAAAAAAAAAAAAAAAAAAAAAAAAAAAAAAAGACCCCAGTTTTCGGTTTGGTTTTGTTTTCTTTTTGAGAGAGTTCACTTAACGGAAAGGGGTCATACACCTTGACCACCCGCCCTGGCAGTGCCCTGGGAAGAGAGAACTGAGGCAGGGTTAGGCTGGGAGGGAGCAGTGGGGGCACCCCACAGCTAAGCAACACACAGGCCGTGGAAGGCTGCTGGTGGGGTGCAAGTGGGTGTGGGGTGGGCTGGTTAGAGCAGCCTGTCACTGGAGAGGGAGAAGTGGGGACAGAAGGAGCCAGAGGAAGAGAAGGAGCTGAGAGTTGAGGCTGATATGGGGGCGGGGTGGGGGACGACTCATTAGCCAGATCAAGGGTAGTGGAGGAATCATCTTGTTCCGATTTCACAGCTAGAAGATGCTGAGTGGAGGAACAGGGAGAACAGAATGGAGACTTCGAGTGAAGATAAGAGAAAGCTTGGATGTCGGGAACCTCTCTCCATTTCCCGGACCCCTGGCAATAGTTGTAAAGGTCCCAAATGATATTGGTATCTAGGGTGCCTGTCGGCGGCCCTTTGGATTGATTGTCTAAGGGATATTGAGGCCAGATTCAACAGCAAAGGTGGGTATGTCCAGAGGCCCTTAAGTTGGAAGCTAGGCTTGGAGGTTATCTAAGAGGAACCCCAAAGGGGAGCTCAAAGGAATGGATGACGCAGTTCCCATGGGTGAGGAAGAGAGGAAGGTCCTAAACCTGAAGTCTAGGGCACTCCCAGGACTGAGGAGGAGAACGAGAGACCCATGCTCTTCCTTGGGTCTTCACTGCACTCATGAAGGTCAGGGCTGACATCTGGGGAGACAGGGCTTTTAAGTGAAGCCTAAAGGAGAAAAACAAGCTAAAACTGAAGGCTTACTCAAGAGAAAGGGTAAGTGGTAGGGTCAGCCATAGCCTTAGAGACCACGGCTGGGGGATGGCTGCCTCCACAAATGCCAGGGGCTGCTAGATGCTCAGTGGATTCAGGGGAATGTTTATAGGACCAAAGAGGAAACTTAGCAATTGCTATAGGTAGATGGGTTACCTAGCGATCAGTGAGCTGGAAGGTGGATCTGCTGCAGATGGACTGCAGAAAAGGCATGGAGTCCAGGGCGGCACACACACACACACACACACACACACACAGGGAGCTCAAGGTGGGGGCCAGGAGATCCCTATCCAAGTCCCAGGCACCAATGTAAGGGTTTTTGTGGCGATCAGAAGGCCAAGGAATTCAGGAAAAATCAAACCATGTATCAGATCTTACTGGAGAGATTTATTGGGGGGTGGGTGGGGGGCATATACAAAAGGCTGCCTCTGAGTGGGGGTGACAAGGGGCAGATGATGAAGGCAAGGGCTTTGTGAAGGTTACAGCACAGGCACACAGGGAAAATGCTCAACCTGTGGGAGAGTGGGAATGTGTCACATTTGGCAGCTGGTGATGGTGTGGCCACTGGCGCTGAGTCACAGAAAGTGGCCTGGGAGAGCACCCTGTTCTGGAATGTGGGTGACTCTCCCCAACAGAAGCAGCTTCCACAGATTGTCCTCTGATGTCCACACACTCCCTGTGGCACTGCTCACACGTAAAGAAATGTCACACCTTTAACCCTAGCATTCGGGAGGCAGAGGCAGGGGAACCTTTTGAGTTTTGGTCAGCCTGGTCTACATTGCTTACATAGCATGCTTTAGGCCAGCCAGGATTGTACAGTGAGACCTTGTCTCAAAGAGGGAAAGGAAGAGGGGGAGGGTAGGGAGAGGGATAAAGAGATCTCAAGGACACAAAAGTAGGTACAGAAATGGTAACTGTGGGGCTGGAGAGATGGCTCAGTGGGTAAGAGCACCGACTGTTCTTCCGAAGGTCCTGAGTTCGATTCCCAGCAACCACATGGTAGTTCACAACCACCCATAATGAGATCTGCCGCCCTCTTCTGGAATGTCTGAAGACAGCTACAGTGTATTTACATAAAATAAATAAATAAATTTAAAAAAAAAAAGAAAAAGAAAAAAAAAAGGTAGCTGTGGCTGGGGTGTATTACAGCTGGTACCAGGGGCCATGCCCAGCCTCAGTGTGGCCTAGGGCTACATCACAGACAAGTCCTCAGAGCCAAAGCTGCTCCCGACACCAGGACTGTGGCTAAACTATCAAGTAGGTTAAAAACAAGAAGTTCAGATCTATTTCCTCCAAATTCACAGGGCTTCTCTGGGTCCTCTGAGCTGGGAAATACAAAGATACAAAGATACTAAGGGTTTTTTGTTTTTTTCTTTTTTTCTTTTTAAACAACGACAAAAAAAACAAAAACAAAACAAAACAAAAAAAAAAACAGGACTTCCATCTCTGGCAATGGCTTAGAAAACCCCTTAGCTACAAGTGCTGGTTGGGAATGGTAGCGGAGAAAATATAACAAACACCCTTTTAAATGCATGGCTGAGCTTGCGAGAAAGGACGGGCGCTCCCTAGGGATCTCAACAAAGAAGCTGAAAGCCCGGCAGGAATGCAGAGCCAGGACTGCTGCAGCGGGGGAGGGCCTGGGCCAGCCTTGGCCAAGCTGGCTTGGGGACTAGAGTTTACAAGTCCCTGTGGGGACGAGAAAGGTGGCAAATGAGGCCCACTCAGAGCCAGACCTGCAGAGCCACACTGTCAGAGAGTAGGCAAGAGGAAGCCTTAGATTGGGGGTCACTGTCGGGGTCTGGAAAAACAGAGCTGCCCTGGAGACTTGGAAAGTCTTGGCCCCCAAGGGGTTTAGATTTTAAATTTAGACTCTACTTCTCACACTGCCCTGGAGATGCCCAAAGGAAGAGTTTAACACACAAAAGAATTGTTAGACACTGGGCAGAAACAACTCAGACTCAGAAGACTAAAACCTTGGCCTTATTCAGGGTTCCCAGAGACACCCCCTCCCCCACAGGTGAACTCACAAAGGGAAGACTGCAAAATGAAGACGGCCATACTTGGGACCCAGTTGCAAAACCCAAAGACTGCTCCAGGAACCTCAGATGGTACAGCCATGATCTGGAGATCAGAGAAGAGGTGTGGGTGGGGTGGGGAGCAGACCTCAGTGGTAGGAGCTTGCCTGGGATGCTCTGGGTCTGAATTCCTAAAGCTGCAGAGTTAGACATATGATAGACAGACAGACAGACGGATAGATCATAGATAGACAGGGTTAAAACAGCTGAAGACATAACAAACAAACCACAAACTGATGTCCGGCTTTTACATGGGTGCTGATATCTTAACTCAGGTTCTCTTGCTAGCCCAGCAAGCTTTACCCTCCAGCCATCTCTCCAGCCCCTAGAATCCAGTCTATGTTATTACTATGAAGATTTATTTGCGTGCGTGTGTGCAAGTGCACATGTATATGCTATGCCCATGGAATCCAGAAGAGGTACCAGATGCCCTGGAGCTAGAGATGCAGATGGTTGGGAGCCTCCTGATATGAGTAGCTAGAACTTGAACTCATGTCTTCAGTGGGGCCGACTGTAAGCCAGCCTAGCTCCAGTCTCAGTGAGAGATCCTGCCTCAAGGGAATAAAGCAAAGAATGATAGACAGAGCGAGATACTCAATGTCCTCTACCTGTGCACACATGCGCATTACCACATACCTACTCTCTCACATCTCACAAAAGACACACACACACACACACACACACACACACACGGTCAAAAAGAAAGTTGATAAGATGGGATTTGAATAAGAGCAAAAGGAGACAATATTAAGAGGTAGAATGCATATACAACATGGGTTTCCAGAATTATGACAGAGAAGGAATGATAAGAAATTGATTTGGAGAAATACTAGCTGGGAGTTAAAGAAGTAAGCAATGACATGAATTCTCAGACTAAGCACAAAATCCTGAAAAATAAGAGAAGAGGAGGTCGGGGGGAGAGAGGACTCAGTTCTTAGGAGCACTTGCTACGTTTCCATAGGTCTTGTGTGTGATTACCAGCACCCACATCAGATGGCTCACTACTGCTTGTAATTCTAATTGGGGCTTGGGGTACAGATCTGATTCCATCTTTGGGCATCCACCATCATTCCTCATACACATGGAATACACTCTTAAGATAAATATGCACACACAGACACACACACAGAGAGAGAGAGACAGACAGACTGTCAGCTTTTTCAGAGGACACAAGTTTGATTTTTCAGCACCTATGCAGTGACCAAAAAAAAAAAAAAAAAAAATCTATGTCTCCATTTCCAAGAGATCCAACATCTTCTTCTGGTTTCCTCAGGCACCAGGCACAAAAGCAGCACACAGACATACATACAACTGAAACATCCATACACATAAAATAACAATTTTTTTTTTTTTTTGGTTTTTCCAAACAGGGTTTCTCTGTGTAGCCCTGGCTGTCTTGGAACTCACTCTGTAGACCAGGGTGGCCTCGAACTCAGAAATCCACCTGCCTCAGCCTTCCAAGGGCTGGGATTAAAGGTGTGCACCACCACCGCCTGGCAAAATAACTATTTTTAATTAAAACAAAAGAGAAGCTCTCTCAGATGTGTCATAACTCAGAATATCAAATATAAAGTCTTATCAGTAACCATGAGGAAGAAAACACTAAGAAAGAAATGAAGAATTTCTTCAGGGTAGGGTTCTGTTTATCCTCAAAGAGGCAAGAAAATCATATTCCCTTAGCATGCTAAGGAAAATGAACCAGCATGGCCCAGTAACATACCCAGCTAAACTACCACTGACACACAAAAGCCAATTTATTTATATTATATATGTATATATTACATATATATATGTGTGTGTATTTATATATATATACATATACACATATGTGTATATATGTATATATGTGTGTGTGTATATATATATATATATATATTGTTTGTTTGTTTGTTTGTTTTTTTCAAGACAGGGTTTCTCTTTATAGCCCTGACTGTCCGAACTCACTCTGTAGACCAGGCTGGCCTTGAACTCAGAAATCTGCCTGCCTCTGCCTCCCAAGTGCTGGGATTAAAGATGTAACACCACCACGTGGGGTGAGGAGGTAGGGTGGGAGTGTTCTTTAAATATATAGATACATATAGATTCCTAACTTTTTTTTTTTGACAAGGTCTCTCTATGTAGCCCTGGCTATCCTAGAACTCTCTCTATAGATCAGGCTGGCCTTGAACTTAGAGACCAGTCTGACTCTGTGTCCCAAGTATGGAGATTAATGGTTGTTAGGTGTATGCTTGAATGTATGTATCTGTCCATTCATGTGGATACCCTTAGAATCCAGAAGATGAGAGTTACAATTGGTTGTGAGCCACTATGTGGGTATTAGGAGCCGAATCTGGGTCTTCTGCAAGAGCAGCCAGTGCTGTTAACCTGGGCCAACTCTCCAGTCTCTAACTCTTCTTGTTCTTGTTTATTTCTCTTGTGCTTTGAGACAGGGTCTCACAATGTAGCCCGGGCTGTCCTGAAACTCATTCTGTAGACCAGGCTGGCCTCAAACTCACAGAGATCTGCCTGCCTCTGCCTCTTGAGTACTGGGATTAAAGGCTGCACCACCATGTCCACCTTCCCAGACTCATTTTATTTTTCCACTAAAGAAAATATTTTGGCCTGGAGAGATGGCTCAGCGGCTAAGAGCACTGTCTGCTCTTCCAGAGGGCCTGAGTTCAATTCCCAGGAACCACACGGTGGCTCACAACCATCTGTAATGAGATCTGATGCCCTCTTCTGGTGTGTCTGAAGACAGCTACAGTGTACTCACATAAATAAATATAAATAAATCTTAAAAAGAAAAAAAAAAAGAAACTCTGATGGAATTCTCAGAGCTGGAGACATGTAGTAATGTTTCTTTCCTAGTTTGATAGAGGGAGCCGAATGCAGTGGCCTCTGCCTCTCTGCCCCATTTCCTCTCAGCTAGGTTGTTAAACATGAAGGAGATTAAAGGTGACCCTGGAACTCACCCATTCTCTTTGTGGACTTGGCTTGCCCTCCCCTCTCACTGGTCACTGCACCCACAACCTCCAGCAACATCAAGGATGGGGGAGGGGGAGGGAGGGTAGGAGCAGGCTGCCAGGAGCATCTTTAGGATTAAGAAACAAGCCAGGCCATGGGTGGTGCCCACTGTTAATCTCAGTTTGGTTTACAGAGCAGGTTCCAGGGCAGGCAGGGCTACACAGAGAATCCCTACCACAAGCAAACAGACAAACAAACTACTGAGAAACAGTGGGGCTGCCTCCAGCCACCACTCTCTTTAGTAATGATTTTGATTATGACATTTGTATTTGTTTATCCCAGTATTCTATCCACCCCTCCCCCGCTTCGCCATGTTTCCTTTCTCAGACAGGGTCTCACTGTGTAGCCCTAGCTGGCCGCCAACTGTCACCCTCTGTCCCCAGTCCACCGTGCCTGCTGGTTTCTCTCCATACCTAACTGCTGGCTGTTTGCTTCATCTCTCGATTAGTTCAGAAACAGGAGGAGAAGTTATTTATTAAGCTTCTGAGACTATACCCACAATGACTGGGTGTGCTGGCTACATAGCAAGTTCAAGGCCAGCTCCGGCTACAGAGGACTCCATCTAAAAAAATAAAGGGGCCTGGCACAGTGCTGCACACACATTTAATCTCAGCACTCAGGAAACAGAGGCAGGAGGCTCTCTATTAGTTCAAGGCTAGCCTGATGGCTCACCATTTTAATTCCAGCCCTCAAGAAGCAGGGGAATCTCTGGAATTTCAAGGCCAGCCTGGTCTATATCGTGAGTCCAGAACAGCCGGGGCTGCAAAGTGAGACCTTGTCTTGAAATAGCAAAAACCCCAACAAACAGTGAAAATAATAACTAAGTAAAATAATAGAAAATTAAAAGGTCAATATGGTTCCGTACGTAAGGGGTTTGCTGACAGTTCCCAATGCCCACCCGGAGGTACAGAGAGCATTCGACAGAGCCACACTCTGACCCTCACACTCCTGTGGTGGCACACATGCCCACAAACACACAATAACTAAGTAACCGGTTAAAAACAGTTTAACAAGACACCAACAGGGTTTGTGAAGTATTTGATGTTACAGAAAAATAAAAAATATGAAAGAAAGCTTGTAAGACAGCACAAACCCCATATCCGCACAGCGGTATATAGTGTTAATTAAGTGCCTGTGCTCACAAGAGTTAAACATTCGGAGTAAAGCTTAAAAGTGGTCGAAAGAAAATGAACAACGATAAAGATGAACGGGAAAGAAATTAACAAAGCCAAAAGCAGGTTCTCTATAAAACAAACAAAGGAAAAAAATCCCCAAAGCCCAGCCAACCTGACCAAACAAGCCAATGACTAACAAAATCACAAATATTTAATACTAAGAGTGGATGAAAGACTGGCAACACACCAACAGTAGAGAAGGGTGCTTGCCAACAAGGGTGATGACCGAACTTCTATCCTTGGATCACACACACACAAACACACACACAAACACAGAGAGAGAGTGAGACAGAGAGACAGAGAGACAGACAGAGACAGAGACAGAAAGAGAGATAGAGAGACAGAGAATTTTTAAAAAGGTTTCACTAAGTGGGCTGCCTCTCTTCCTCAGCACAGACGCCCCCGGGGCCCCTTGACTCCCAGCGCACCCACTTGTTTTGTCTTGCTGAACCATGGCCAGGTGACCAAAGACTTCTGTGGCCACCATCAACCCCCGACCCCAGTGTCCTGCAAAGAGACCTATCATAAGGTGCCCATGGTACTGTTCTTTCTCTCCTCACTGACCTGTTGGGGTGACTGAGGACAAGGCTCTCAGCCCATGGTGACATTCACGGGGCTTGTTGGGCACATGACACTCCAAGTCCACCCCATCCAGTGTGACCTGAGCTGGGCCTGGTAGAGCTCCCTGCAGGAGGTAGTCTCCTAAGGATGATCAGAGAGCAGATGGCAATGAAGAGCCTTTCCCCAAGCCCCAGTGAGCTGTGGGGGAAGTACACTCCAGGGGAGAGCCATTATTCTCCCTAGAGAGTCTGATCTTGGACTATCCATTTCAATGTTTCTCTGAGGCCAGTCCGGTCCCAAGCCAATCTGGAACTGTCAGAACCCATGTCCTCCAGCAGACAGAACCCAGCGACATGACAGGCCTCTCGTCAGAGAAGAGGCCAGGGTCTTCCTGGAGCTCTCAGCTACTTCAGTTCAAGCGCAGGGCTGCAAGCCCACAGGTGCTAAACCACCGCTGTGTAGGCACTTGAACATGCTCAGAAAGGATGATCAGTCTATAGTAACTTTTCCCCCCCCTGGATACATTGTTTCTCTGTGTAGCCCTGGCTGTCCTGAAACTTAATCTGCAGACCAGGCTGACCTCTAACTCAGAGATCCAGCTGCCTCTGCCTCCCAAGTGCTGGGATAAAGGCCTGTGCCACCACACCCAGCCATCTATGATAATTATTAAATGGGGGCTTAAATTCACAAATGTTCCTGGCTCATTTGTGATGTTCTGCTGAGCACTGATGGGCCCTGGGCTGTTATTCTGTTCCTAGTGGTATTTAAAGTCATACGGAATGGGATCTCAGATCTAAGCTTCTGGGAGCAAACAAGTTCCATGTCTTCGAGGGACCCACCTCTTTCCTCATTCTTCTTCCCTTTTTCTGCCTCTGGAAGCATGTGCCTGAAGAGTCCATGAAAAACAGCCATGGAAGGCCCCAATTTCATTTCCGTGGCTATGATAAAATACAAGGCAACTCGTGGGACAAATGGTTTATTTTGCCTCACGATTCCAAGTTCCAGGCTGTCACGGCAGGGGTCACGGGCATCAGGAGCTTGAAGCAGCTGGACAAATGACGTCCTCAGTCAAGAGTGGAGAGAACCAATGCAAGCCGGCTCGCATGTTTTCTTGTGCTCAGCTCGGTTTCTACCTTACACAGTTCTGGACCAGTGAGGAGGGAATGATGCTGCCCACAGCGGGCTGGGCAGATCCAGATCAATTGACTTAAAACCCCCTCCATCCTCCTGACTTCAGCCACAGACCTGCTCATAGACCAACCTAATAAAAACAATCTCTCACGGAGATTCTCTTCCTTTGCGATTCTAGGTTGTGTCAAGTTGACAAAACTAACAACTGGTGGTATGGTAGCTCCCACCACTAATCCCAGCACTTGAGAGGCAGGGGCAGGCAGATCTCTATGAATTTGAAGGTAGCCTGGTCTACATAAGTAGTTCCAGGGCAGACAGGATTTCACAGAGAAAGCCCATGTCTTAGTTTAGGGTTTTATTGCTGTGAAGAGACACCATGAGCATGGCAACTCTTATAAAGGACAACATTTAATTAAGGCTGGCTTACAGGTTCAGTCCATTATTATCAAGGTGGGAGCATGGCAGTGCCCAGGCAGACATGGAGCTGGAAAAGTTCTACATCTTGATCCAAAAGCAAACAGAAGACTGTCTCCCACATGGCTAGGAGGAGGGTCTTAAAGCCCACCCCCCACAGTTGACACACTTCCTCCAACAAGGCCACACCTCCTAGTAATGCCACTCCCTGGGCCAAGCATATACAAACCACCATACCACCATAGAGGGAGAAAGAGGGGGGCAGGCAGGGGCTATCTATCTCGTGATATCGACCTTGGAACTCAAAACTTCACGCCTTGGTTAGGATTGGGTTCTTCTTCTTTTTATTTTTTATTTTTTTTTGCTACACCCTAGCAGCTCACAAAGGGTGTCTGGCACAGACAGGGGTCTCACACACTCAAAATAATGGCTATGTGAAGAATGAGGGTGAGGATGCCAGGTCTGCCGCTCTCCAGTCACGAAGGTCCCAGCCCAGGGGGCACACAGTGCCAGGATTAAAGGTCACAGAGCTGAACACCACCCATTGTCCAGCTGCAAAACTGAGAGGGTGGTACCCCAAGACTTTGGCCTGTTCTCCCTCTCTCTCTCTATGGGAGACAGGGACCAGAAGGAAGAGGGCACAGTCTCTTTCCTCCAGATACCAAGGGATCCCCACGATCTGGGGGGGCAGCAAAAGCTCCCACCCCAAGGGCAGCCCACAGATACTCTCTACCCTTCCCTAACCCAGGACAGCTCGGGAACCCTGGAAGACCCAGGAAAAAAGCAAGCCGACTGTGACCTGGTCCACTTAGGGAGCCTGCTGCTTACCCCCAGGGTGAGGGAGTGTTTTCCTGAACCTGGACAAAACCTGCTGTTTCTTCAGTCCCCTTCCACTGTCTCCCCAAAGCTCACTGGAACTCACTCTCTAGTCTAGGACATGGGTCTAAGAGTCAGGCCATTCAGAAGAGTTTCCTATGGTATCCGGAGGCCCCTCGCCTTCTCTGGCCTCAATTTTCTTTTTTTTCTTTTTTTTTCTTTTTTGAGACAGGGTTTCTCTGTGTAGCCCTGGCTATCCTGGAACTCACTCTGTAGACCAGGCTGGCCTCAAACTCAGAAATCCGCCTGCCTCTGCCTCCCAAGTGCTAGGATTAAAGGTGTGTGCCACCACCGCCTAGCTCTGGCCTCAATTTTCATCTGGAAAGTTAAATTATAAGGGCTTGAAGACTACTCTGGTTCTGACCAGCTAGGGTATCCTTTAAATTGTTCCATTCTTGGCATCCAAGCTTTGAGAAAGTTCATGAACAAAGTTCTTGGAAATCTAGAAGGAACACCTCCCGAGAGACAGTCTGGCAGCTGCAGTGGTCCCTCACCCCTAACATGTCCTTACTGGCTAGAGAGTTCCCAGGCTAGACTTCAGATCCTGATGGCCTCAAAACTGGTGGGGAAATCTCCATTCCCCAGGGAAAGGTTACCTGGCAGGCAGATCTGTCTCTGTGACCCTCAGTTCTTAGTCAAGAAAAAGGTTTACAGGCTGGACTGAAGGGGCACACCCATAATTCCAGCTACTTGGGATACTGAGGCAGAGAGATCAAAAGCTGAACAACAATTTAGACTGTAGAGCTAAATCAAAAGCTAGCCTAGGTGAGTCTGGGAGGCCCTGTCTGAGAAATAAAAAGTACAAAGAATGTAGCTATGGATGTATATAGCTCAGTGGCAGGGAGCTTACTTAGCAAGAGGACATCACTGGGTTCAAACCCCATCCCCACAAATTTAAAGAGAACAAGAGCCAGAGAGAGGGCTCAGCTAGTAAAGGCCTTGGAGACCTGAGTGATACATGGGCCCCACATGGTAGAAAGCAACCAGTTCCCATAAATGTCCTGTGACCTACACACACATATGCATACAATAAATTACATATAATAAAATTAATTAGCCAGGTGTGCAAGCACACACCTTTAATCCCAGCACTTGGGAGGCAGAGGCAGGCGGATCTCTGAGTTCAAGGCCAGCCTGATCTACAATGTGAGTTCCAAGACAGTCAGGGCTACACAGGGAAACCCTGCCATGAAAAAACAAAGCTTTTGTTTTTGTTTGTTTTGTTTTTCGAGACAGGTTTCTCTGAATAGCCCTGGCTGTCCTGGAACTCACTCTGTAGACCAGGCTGGCCTCAAACTCAGAAATCTTCCCGCCTCTGCCTCTCAAGTGCTGGGATTAAAGGCGTGAGCCACCACCGCCCGGCCCAAAGAATTTTTAAAAGTAATTTTTTGGGGGCTGGAGAGATGGCTCAGAGGTTAAGAGCACTGGCAGTTCTTCCTGAGATCCTGAGTTTAATTCCCAGCAACCACATGGTGGCTCACAACTGTCTGTAGTGAGATCTGGTGCCCTCTTCTGATGTGTCTGAAGATAGCAACAGTGTACTCATATACATAAAATGAACAAATATATCTTTTAAAAAATTAATTTTTTTTCAATAAAGGACCTGGAATATGGCTCAGAAGGCACAACGGGGGTGGGGTGGGGAGGGTACGCCCTGCGAGCTGGGGTTGCTGGAAGACCACAAGCTCAGGGCTCACTCTCACTGCTCCTAGTCACTGTTGCCATCTATGTTGGACTGACTGATCCAGGACGGAGCCCCTGTGCAAGGCAGTGAGAAGTTCTCTGATTCTGGACCAGACCTCGAAGCCCCAGGGAGGAAGTGTGGCGAAGGCAGAGTCAGAACAGATAGCCTGTTCCGTATCCCTTGCTCTGTTTGTCCTGCCCAGGAGCCTGAGGGGACTGGATCTCTTCGAGGGCCTGACTCATCTTCGGAGGCGCCCTCTTCCCCTGGGCTCTCAGGCAAGCTAGCGCGCCGCCTGCTCTGCTGGGTGGGAACATTGAGTTCCAGCCAGCCCTGGAAGGCGGTGCCTCCCAGGAACCCACAGCCGCAACAGCAGAGCAAAAGGAGACCTGCAGTCTAGACCTTGTGTTAATGGAACCCTGTGTCCTTAGGGAAGTCAGCCTGCGCGGCTACAGCAAATGTGGTGTGTCCAGACACACTAACCAGCCCTGCCGGCCTCGTTACCTGCTTTCAGAATCCGGTTTCTGGTTGAAGCTCTTGCCATACGGAGCCAGAAGTCAGTGCCAACTTCATTTTCAGCCAAACTTTTCCCCACCAAGCACATGCTACAGTGCCAGTCTCTCCCAGACCTACCTCCTCACATCTTCCCAAGCTCCCCGGGTTTTTGTTTTTAAAAGCTTTTTTTTTTTTTTTTTTTTTTTTT
>JADRCC010475278.1:0-20775 GCA_019843855.1 Hylomyscus alleni
CCCCCCCCCCTCCGCACTTCGGGTTTGTGTGGATCTCATCTGGAGCCTGGGGTCCTGGGAGGGACCAGCCAGCCTCTGAGCAAACCTAAGGGTCGGTCAGGGGTAAGGAAGCCCGCCATGGGGCATGTTAAGGTTGGTCAGGCTGTAAGACGCTGGCAAGGGTGGCTTAGGTCAGAGCTTCTTAGAATCACTCAGGTGGGGACTTCATTTGGACCCATGATAAATTTGGCAACAGTAAAAAGCTTCTAAAATGGCAAGGACCAAAAATTAATCAAAAATCAAACGTGTGGGTCTGAGGTTTTGCTTGCAGCATTTACATGTGCTGTGTCTCCTGTGTCACACCACCACAGCTGTGGTTCTGAGCAGGAATGACCTATGGACACCCTAACACACCATGTATGCCAACGAACTGCCCGAATCGCCTCAGCTCAGATGCCAATCTCTTGTATTTACAAGTTGCATATTTTACAACCTACACAAAGGCTTTGCTCATAGAGAAACATAGTTTGATCACCAAAACCAAAGAGTTTTAGTATTTCCCTACCATCATTCCTCAGCATACAAACATCAAATTACTACACATCTGACTTGCGTTGTACTAAAGTGTCTGGTTTTTAAAACTGCTGTTTGGGCTTCTGCCTTCAGCTTCCCTTATAAAAATTACCAAATGGGACCTGGAGAGGTGGCTCAGCTGATGAGAGCCCAGAGCTGCTCCAGCAGAGGATGGAAGTTCTGTCCCCAGCGCTCACACCAGGCAGGTCCAGGAGAGTCAGCTCCTAGCTTCCTTAGGCACCTGTACTCATGTGCACAAAGTCCCCCCCCCCAACTCGTGCTATAACTAAGAATAAAAGATACACTTAAAAGAACAAGTCATTAAGTGACTGACTCTTAGCTTGTGGTCAGGGCAGGATTTTCAATAATTTCAATAATCTCTTGCCACGTTGTACCATGTGTCTGTATGAAGCGGTTTTCTTAGCACCGACTGGTAAGTAAACCCCACTGACGTGCATGTGAGTCAGAGATTTTTAGGTGTCTTCCTCTGTTGCTCTCCACCTTATTCCTAGAGACAGGGAGGGTTTCTCACTAAACCTGGGGCTCAGTGACACCAGCCAGACCCAGTGACCCTCCTGTTGCTACCCCCCAAGTGCTGGAATTATAGGTGCACATGGCTGCACTCAGCTTTTTTATGTGGGTACAGAGGATTTGAACTCATGTCTCCACGCTTGTGGGGCAAGCACTTTACCCACTGAGACAATCTCCCCAGTCCCTCCTCCGTCCTTTGTACCAACGTCTGTTTTCTGTTTGAAAAGCACACCCGAGCTCAGAGCTGCATCTGACTGTGTCCTTATGCTCCGCCTCCATCCTGACCCACCTGAACACTGCTCGGTGACCGGCAGAATGGTCCCTACTATGTGCTGGTCAAATGTTTCATCAAGATCTGCCTGTGGTTAGGAATTTGGAGGGAAAAAGAGCTACTGAGTGAGAGGCTTCTCACCGGCAGCAGTAGGGCTCACAGGACCACCGTGATGACCCGGGCCTCTAGGTTAGGAACCATTTGGCAGATGTGCCCATTTCTTCCTTGCATGTATAGGTCACTAAGCCCAGTCCACACTCAGAAGGTGAAGAAGTGCCACCAAGTCTTGTGCTTGTAACCTAGTTCTTTGATGACAGAAGCAGGTTGAGGTACTTGAAAGCAGATGTGTGGGTCCCACATGTACCCTAGGGACAGATTACAAAACTGGAGGGTCTTGCAGGAGCTGCTGGGGGAGGCTGAGAGCAAAGGGGGCTTGCCTGTGGTTGTGGGAAGTCTCGCCATGTGGTCACCTAAGGTAGAAAATGAGATCCACTCAGAGAGCTCCTCACTGTCCTGAGACTTGCAGCAGAGTCTGAGGAGTTTCTAGCTGTCCACGGAGCAGTGGGAGGAGATGTGCTACAAAGACAGATCTGTGTTTAAAGCTAAGTTAAAGGAACTGTTAGTAATGTTAGTACAAAGGAGGCATAACTTGCTGGGGTTCAAAACAAACCTTCCTCCATTTCTAGCCTTTCCAGTCAAGTTTGTGTGTGTGTGTATGTGTTTGTATGTGTATATGTGTGTGTGTATGTGTGTGTATGTATGTGTGTTTGTATGTGTGTGTGTATGTGTGTGTATGTGTATATGTGTGTGTGGTATGTGTGTGTGTGTGTGGTGTGTGTGTATGTGTATGTGGTGTGTGTGTGTATGTGTGTGTGTTGGTGTGTATACATCCTCCAGACCAAGATTGTAGTTCGAACAGGAACCTAAGGTCACTGGTGAGACCTCAGATTTCCAAAGCCCATTGTTCTCGAGATCAGTCCATTTGTTCTTAGCTCCAGACTTGCCCTCCATTGCTGGACCTCAGGAATGGGTCTGGGTTCCTTTGCTTTTTCCTTCCTCTGTTGGCTTGTCACCAAATGTTGTCACAAGACATTATAAAAAGGGGTTTTTCTCCCCATCCTCCAGCCATGTCACACACAGCAGTAAGTGAGGCTCCTGGAGAGCACAGCCTGCCAGCTCCCAGGTCCCCAGTTTCTGACTGTTGGTCATGATCAGCAGAAATAAGTGCCTGCTTTTCTCATAGTACCAAACAGGATCTAAGTGTGTCTCTTTGTTCGAGTTAGCACAATGCTTATCCCTAAGCCAATCATGAGAAGCATCTATGTGATCGTGTGTGTGTGTGTGTGTGTGTGTGTGTGTTTATGTGTGTATGTGTGATTTTATGAGTGTGTGGTCTGATCAAGACCTTATTCTAGAGTTCAGGAGCAGGTGGATTTCTACCAACCAGATCAAAGCACATGATAGACAGAAGCCAAGGTGAGTGTGGCCCGGCTATGGCATAGACGCTCTTCTGACTCTCTTGGTCACAAACAGGGCTCGGGGCATGTAGATCTCTGATGGATCTCAGCAGACTCCAATGCTCCCCAGAGGTGCCCACGTCTCTCTGCAGAACGGTGACTGTTGGGTGAGGGACTTGAGGTCACAGACAGACAGACGGATGGATCAAGAAGCCATCGGCGAGCCTCTAGCTGGGGATATTCCTTTGGTTATCTGGTCAGGCGCCGTGCGCCTGGGGTCACTGGTGAAGGGAGAAGGGTTGGCTCACTGCGGCAGGTTTTGAGGGTGTCAGGAAGCTGTGTGGGCACAGAGCTGAGGATGGCCCTCAAAGCTGACACAGCAAGGAAACAGCCTGTTTCTGGAGCTCCCAGCGGGGCTGACAGCGGCTTACACCAAAACTGACTTTGGGCTCCTGACCTCTGGAACTCTGTCTTGTTTGTGCCATTGATGCTGTTCAGCCCAGGATTTGTGGGGAATGGCCTCAAAGCAATCCTTATGCCAACTTAGAAGCCCATTGGCTTCCGGGGACCCTAATCCCCTTCCTATCCCCTGCTGAGCTACACCCAGACCCTTCTAGGCCCTTCTAGACACTTCCACCTGATTCAGGGGCAGCTGCATGGCTTCTATCTGCCCTGTTTCTTTTGTGGGGGGATAGTTCCTCCTGTTCCTGAGAGCAAGCATCCTTCTGTAGATGCCCCCCCTTCTTTGAAGAGCTGACTGCTCAGAACATCCCACTTGGGCCAGCCCAATACTTTCCCCCAGTGCCACGTAGGGCTCCCTGCTCGGCACAGCATTGGCAGGAGCATGCAGGGAACATGTGGGATTGTCCAGTTCCTGGCTCTCAGTATACAGGAGCAGCGGCTCACTCACAGATGGTGTCCAAACACAAGGCATGCTGAAAGTCTGAGATCACCCTGCTCTGTATACAAAGTTCCCGGCTGGTTAAGGCTACAGAATGAGACCTGTCTCAAAACCAAAACCAAAACAACAACAACAACAGCAACAACAACAACAAAAAGAAAAAGAAAACAGCAACAACCACAACAAAAAGGACCAAGTCTCATGGATCCCAGGCTGGCCTGGAACAGGAAATATAGATGAGGTTAAGGTTGGCCTTGAACTTCTGATCCTCTTGTTTCCAGTTCCAAGCGTTGGGATTAGAGGCGTGTTCTACCACACGCAGTGGGAGAACCTTACATATCTAATGAATATTCCTGGGCTTGAGGCTGTCCCCCTTTCTGACCCTGGGCTCAACTACAGGACAAACTGTCTAACCTCTCCAGCACTGAGCTCTGAGACGGCCAGGGAGAGAGGTGCCCGGCATTTCCTGCTTCTCTGTGACTCTCAGGCATTCTAAGTGTACCTCACATGAAAACAGACCCTAACAATCTACTCCTTGCATTGCTGGTGACATCAGGGGATGTTCGGGTGTTGTTAGCAAGCCTCTCTCTGGTGTTAGCAGCGAGGGCTGTTTCAGTGCTAACAGGTTGTGGGGCTAAGTGACTGAGATGGCCCTGAGGTGGGGACACTGTTAGAGAGCTGAGGACAGTGTCACACACACACGTACTCACAGGGGACTGAGAACAATGTCACCTACCCACCCACAGGAGGCAGAGGACAGTGTCACACACACACACACACACACACACACACACACACACACACACACACACACACACGGCCATGGCCAGACTGCTGGCACCATCTCCTCCATCAGCCGGCTTCTCTTGTACAGCCTTGCCCTGACAGTGGCTGCAGAGTTTCCTAAAGCTGTGAGCGGCCACCACCTCTGCATTAGGTGCCTGCACTTTAGGTTGGAATTTTCTTGAGCTTTGCCAATTTGCAAACTAAGGGAAAGAAACAGGAAAAAGAACAAATTAACTGTGGCCTTTTGGCAATCATTGATTTGACCCTCTGGAAATGAAAGGCTGTTTCAGAGTCAAATATCAAAGGCTACGGCAAAAAATAAAATAAAATAAAGAATGCTGCCTCTAATCGAGGCAAGGGGACGTGGTGCTGGGCTGTGTGTGATGCATGTAGGGCCCAGGGGCAGTGGCAGTCATGTTGCTGATGGGTGCTTTGCCCCATGGCTGAGGCTGGACCACAGCATCTGAAGAGAGCAAGCCTGCCCCGCTGCGTGACCACCATCAGCTTTGAGAAAGGACAATGTGGTTTCACTCCCTGAACAGACCGGATGTGTGCGTCTTCTTTCCCATGATCGACTGAAACCTCAGAATCATGAGAGTAGGCTGGCCCTGAACGCCTGATTCTGCTGCTCCCTGCTTCTAAATCCCAGGGTTATAGGCGCATGTCTATGCCTGGCTTCCTTCATCTTTTTTTTTTTTAAAGATTTATTTTATTTATTTTATGTGTATGAGTACACTGTAGCTGTACAGATGGCCATCGTGTGTGACTGCTGGGAACTGAACTCAGGACCTCTGCCAGCCCTGTTTGCTCCAGCCCCGCTCGCTCCGGCGTAATTCACTGTAGCTGTCTTCAGACACTCCAGAAGAGGGCGTCAGATCTTATTGCGGGTGGTTGTGAGCCACCATGTGGTTGCTGGGATCCGAACTCAGGACCTTCGGAAGAGCAGTCAGTGCTCTTACCCGCTGAGCCATCTCGCCAGCCCGTTTTTTTTTTTTTTTTTTTTTTTTTTTTCCTTCCTTCATCTTTTTAAGGAGCTCTGATTGGTATTTTGTTTGGACAACAAGACAAAATCACATCAGTGAAGTGACATGTTGCTGTGGAGTCTTGCTTGTGGTCCATAGGCCTTCAGAACAAGTTCATGGGAGGAATGTGGAAGAGTTTGATGCTGTGGCTCGAGCAGCCATTTAGTGCTGTGAGTAGAGCTCAATGGGGCAATCCCAGTAGGGGCTTGAAAGCCCCAAATGCTGACAGGAGCACAGACAGCGAAGGCTAAGCTCATGATGTCTCAGATGGAAAAGAATTCATCTCGACGCCATCCAGTCTCGTTCTGGCAAAGCACCTGTGTGCATTTCGCTCATGCTCTAAGATGAGGCAGGCTGACTTTAAAGATGATGGAAAGTTAATTTAGTGGATGACATCCAAGGCAGCACAGCATGCAGGCTGTGATGTGGTTCTTGTTTGCTGCATTTGGCCAGGTTTCTAGTGAGAATGGCAATAAAAAGCAGAGTGAAAAGGTTTGGAAAACTTGTAGCTTGCCTAGGAAGTGAGTGTGTGTGAAACGGGCTGACGGATGTATGGCTCCAGACACTTTCAGGGATGCTAAAAGAAGCTGAGGACTTCATAGTGGGTCAGTGGGAAAGGATCCTCCAGGGTACCTCAGGGATTGGCTGGACCCTGCCTAGCACTGCCATATTTATTCTGAGCCAAATTCAAGTGACGATGGCTCAGGACACAGATGTGAGTCACCTCAAAATCCAGGTTCTAACTTGGCGACAGTTTGATGGAGTTTTTATTAGAACAGAGAAAGTCACAAATCAAGGTGCTTTCAAAATCTCTTCGTGGGACTTAGGTAAGGGGTCTCAGTGTCCTGGGCCTCGACTCCAGGCCTCAGCTGCTTCCTCAGAGCATCTTCACCCCCTGGTCGGCTGGAAACTAGACCTGTGTGTACCTCTAATGCTCACAAGGCTGTTGGGTGGGGTACAGAAGAGGGCAATACACAGGCTGTAAGAGTGTGTGTGTGTGTGTGTGTGTGCGCGCGCGCACATGTGTGCGTGTGGATGTCTGTCCGTGTATGTCTGCACACCCATCTCTGCACATGTCTGCTGGTGCAGTTTCACCTCATGTTCAGCTTTGTTGAGCCACAATCGCACTACATTGTTGCCCTAGGGAAGAACTAATCTTCCCCACCCATGACTGCTATATTCTCTCATAGGTGTTATACGCACAATGTCGTTCAGTGTGTCTCTATTTTACTGTGTGCATGAACATGTATATTGTCTGTGTGTGTTTAGCTGTACATGGGTAGCCATATATATATGTGTGTGTATATATATATGTATATATATACATAATATATATGTTGTCCATGAAGAGGCCAAAGGACAGTCTGAAATGTCATTCCTCAGGAGCCAGGCCCTTTGGACTGCAGCTACAGCAGCTTGTGAGTGTTTCTGTAGCCGAACATGGAAAAGTGACTTCTGAGAAAGCAGTTTGCTAGAGGGCCCTGTATGGGGAGGGGGTCCCAGAACTCTCTTTCATCTCAATAAGAATCTTTACACCATTACCTCAGGGCACTGAGACCCCTTACCTAAGTCCCACGAAGAGATTTTGAAAGCGCCTTGATTTGTGACTTTCTCTGTTCTAATAAAAACTCCATCAAACTGTTGCCAAGTTAGAACCTGGATTTTGAGGTGACTCAGGTCTGTGTCCTGAGCCATTGTCACTTGAATTTGGCTCAGAATAAACTGTTCCTTGTCCTCCTTGAGGTGAGAGCTGTGACTTTGCTGTCCGCACAGCCCTGCCAGCCTCCTGGTTTGAATACTGCGGTCATCATGTATATGGGGTCTCCCTGTACATTTCTTACAACTTCCCGTGATGTATAGATTACTTCAAACTTAAATATTTTAAAAATGCCACGAGGGATTCATTACATAAATCACGGTTATTAAATGGCAGAGACCCCAAGAAAAGTGAATACACAGACTCCAAGGGACAGATAGAGTCACTGATGTCCACCTAACGCGAAGGGAGGACTCAGGGCTACCCAGGTAGAGACTGTTTCTGCCAGAAACCCTTGCAGCTAGACATAACGTGAAACTTACTCCTGCTAAGGGGCTGTGAGAGAACCCTCAGTGTACCAGGTCAGCTCTGAGGTTGAGGGTGTCAATGTTGGAAATAAGGTCATAACAAATTTAAGAGATTATTGGGGGAGCGGTTTTTAGTATATATGTCTGCAGAAAGTGGTACTATCATAGAGAAAGGTAAAATAAAATGGTTACATTACAATTTGGGACAAGATGGTAGGGTTTTTTGTTCAGATTTATTTATTTATTTTATGTATATGAGTACACTGTAGCTGTCTTTAGATATACCACACGAGACTATCAGATCCCATTACGGATGGCTGTGGTAGCTGGGAATTGAACTCAGGACCTCTGGAAGAGCAGCCAGTCCTCTTAACCACTGAGCCATCTCTCCAGCCCCAGGTAGTAGTTTTTGTTTTGTTTTGTTTTTTTGTTTTTTTTGTTTTTGTTTTTTGTTTTTTGTTTTGTTTTTGTTTTTTGTTTTTTGTTTTTTTTGTTTTTGTTTTTGTTTTTTTGAGACAGGGTTTCTCTGTGTAGCCCTGGCTGTCCTGGAACTCACTCTGTAGACCAGGCTGGCCTCAAACTCAGAAATCTGCCTGCCTCTGCCTCCCAAGTGCTGGGATTAAAGGCGTGTGCCACCACTGCCTGGCTAAAGCTCCATAATTTTAAAACACTCCTGGCCCCATCTCACCGGCCTAGGATGAAGCCCTGTCCAGCGGGTAGCTTGGGGCTGAGTGCTTCCTGCTTTTCTGTGACTCTGATGATGTCACCCTGGGAATGAACCATAATGGTCTCTCATGTGCCCTCCAAGTGTTTCCCCTTTCTGCAACTGGGAAGGTTTCCTGATTCAGTTTCCACTATGCACACTGAGGAATGGGGTCCCCGAGTGTTGCCTGGTGTTGCCTGTCCACTGCTGTGGGGAGAGGGGCCCATAATCCTGAATCTCCATATTCTGACCTTTGCTGAGGGGACCAGCAGTTTCATAGTCCACAGTGTGACCTGGCTTTCCATGGCAGCCATTCAAAAGGCTTGCAGCCTGGTACTCTGGCCCTCCCCAGCTAGCACAAAGGACTGCACTCTTTCCCTTGCGTTGTTTACTGGCATTACCTAATTCCCTCTAAGGGAACATATGGGTTCCTTTTGTAATTAAGAAAAGAGCCTCTGACTAAAAGCCCTGAGTCAGCCTGGGTGCTTGGTGCAGGCGCTGGGTGCTGCAGGGCTTCCTCAATGCCTTCCTGGGCTGGTTCAATAGCCTTGGTCTCCTGCACCGCGTCCTGTCCCACCCTGCTGTGCTTTGAGGTTCTCCTGTCTCCATAGACCCCGAGAGAAAGCTTCATTCACAGATGAAGCTTGTAGCTGTTGGGACACTCCTGTCCCTGAGTGGCCACACCTTGTCTCCTGGCTGGAGTTCCTCTTTGGCCACTGGTCACCTCAAGGTTGTTGCAAATGGTGACCTTGGTGTGCTTGCAAACTTGAAAGTTTCGTTCTCTTATAGTAAGAGGGCATAGGAACTGTAATCTAAGTTTAAAATTTCTATTTCTTTGTGCATGTATAGCATGTGAGTACATGTATGTACATGTGTGCTCATACACCTGTGGGACCAGAGGCTGGCACTGGGTATCTTCCTCTCCCTCTCTGGTCGCTTTTTTTTTTTTTTTTTTCTTGCTCTCTCCATTTGTTTGTATGTATAACATTGTGTGTGTGTGTGTGTGTGTGTGTGTGTGTGGTGTACATCCTTAATGCTGTGGCATTTGGAAGCTGATGGACAGGCTTGTGGAATGTTTCTCTCCACTGTGGATCCTGGGGCTTGACTCGGGTTGCTAGAGTCTGCTGGCAGGTGTCTTTCCTGGCTGAGCCATCTCTCCAGTCTATTTCTTGAAAGGCCAGTTGAGCAGTGAGTGAAGTCCATGGAGATGCCTATCTCAGCCATGTTGTTGGGGGTTGTAGTCACGTGTGTGGTTGTGCTGGCTCTCATGTGTGGTCAGGGATTGAACTCGCCTCCTCCTGCCTGTGTAGCAAGCACTGCAGTTGTTCTCATGTGTGGTCAAGGGATTGAACTCGCCTCCTCCTGCCTGTGTAGCAAGCACTTCAGTGGCTGAGCCTTACCCACAGCATGTTTTGGTTTTACTGAGACCAAGTCTCAAGCTGTAGTCCAGGCTGGCCTTGAACTTCTGGCCATTCTCCTGCTTCCCTTCTCCAGTGCTGGGATTAAAGGTGTGGGCCTGCATGCCTGGCTGCAATTTAAGATTGGGTTGAGGTTCTCTTATCTTTGGTTTAGGGGTTGGGGAGGGTAGGATGGTAGACCCTGGGATAGCCCGCTGTACTAGGTACTGAAGGCTAATTAGCCACCAAGTAAAGGACAGCTAGTGTCTGATCATGGGGCCTTGGGTGACTTTTACACACATGTGGAAGAGTCCTTCTGGCTGCTCTAGCATGCTGGCCAAGGTGGGATGGGATTGGATCTGGTCTTCTACTCAGGGTAGGCCCAGGTGAGCTCCCTCATCTTTAGTGTGTCAGTGGAGACATGAGGCCAGGGCACAGTGCAGAAAGGCCAGTTTTCCTTTTTTGTCTCTACCAGACCTGGATGACACCTCCTGTCAGGTTTGCAGGGGTTCCAGATCTTGTGAGAATTCTTCTGGCTGAAGATGTCCTTCCTCCGCTCAACTGGGGTGACCTTAAAAGGCTCTCAATTTAGCATCAGCCCCACTCGCTGACACTCCAAATGTAATGGCAACTTCTCGCATTAACACTGAAAGATCACCGTTTTGTGGTGTCCATGGTGTTAGTGTTAAAACATCACTCGATACCAAAAGGCCAATTCCTGATTTAGTTCAGGAGAAAAAAAAATCTGGACAACCTTTCACAGGCCTGCTTGCTCTACTCTGTCGGTTGCTAACAGGAGCCAGAGCCAGTGGGCAGCAGAAGGCATGAGGCAAGGGCCAGGCTCCCTAGAAGCAGTAACTTCCAGCAGGTAAGGAGAAACCTGTGGGGAGGAAGCTCAGACTTTATCCAGCCCTTCATGTCTGCCACGTGCCAATGGGGGATACCCTCCACTGGGTTCCTCATCTGTAAAGTGGGAACTCCATACACCTGCCTGGGATGGAGCTTGGTGGCATGTATAAGACACTTGGTAGAGAAGAGATCAGGAATAGAGGGTAACAATACAGTCCTGTAAGATAAATGCCTTGGAGGTTTGGCCATCGAGTCCAAACCATGTGAACAGTCTCATGTTGCCCAGGCTAGCCTTGAACTTGCAATATAGCTTAGGATGATCTTGAACTTCTGATCCTCTCTCCTTTTACCTCCTAAGTGCTGGGATTGTAGGAGGGTACCACCACACTGCCTGGTTTATGAGGTGCTGGGGCTTGGTGTATGTTAGGTAAGCACTCCACCAACTGAGCCATATTCACATCTTTAAGTCACATGACAGTCACTGTGGCACTCTCTATCACTTCTTAGCTCTGGGACCCAGGGAGGGTCCTCTTGGAAGCAGTCTATTTCTGCTTTCCCTTACAATCTACCCTTCGGGAACTGACCTCTATCCAATTTGAAGTTTCACATCAACTTCAGGGTGATGTCTTCTTTTAACAGCTGATACCCATGCCAGGCCGTCTCACACTGATCTGTAAACGCCAAACATTAGGGATCTCCCCTATTCTGGACTTTACCAAATGCATTATCACCCTAACTTGCCTTCCCAAGACAGAAATGGGAGCATCGTACAGGCACAACTCTGTTGTCTCCTCTTCTTCTCCCTTAATTAGGGAGTGTCAAAAAACATAAAATCAGATTTGAGATGGTTCAGCAGGTAATGATGCCTGCCTCCAAGCCTGACAACTGAGAGAACTGATTCTTACAAGTTGTCTTCTGACCTCATTTGTGGAGCAGCACATGTGTGCCTACGTACACATGTACACGTGTGCCTACATACACATGTGCACATGCACATACAATAAAACAAACAAGTGTCAAGAAGGGAGAAAAAAGAAAAAGAAAATCAGAATAGCAGGCACGGCTGGGGTTCTGCTGCCCAGTCACTGTCATGGCTGCCTCACAGCTGACCTGTTTGCTTAGCCAGGTCTCTTTCTTTCATGATGACCGACTTGCAGAGGAAGCCACCTACCCACTGTCTTACAACTAGCAGAAAGCTGGAGCACAGGGCCATCCGTTGACCACCTGTGGCCCACTGACCCTGCTCCTTGGTCACCCTCAGCCCGTGCTACTGCCTAAGGAATGCCTCGCTTGAGTGGCCTAGGCAAACCTGCTGGACGTAGTCCTGTCACCCAGAAGCAGAAAACAACCCTTTGTCTTAAAGAATGTGTTTCTAAAGATGACAGAGGACACAGAACATGACCCTTGTTCTGAGTGGGAACAACAGCCTGCCCAAGGCCGGGTGAGGGGTCTGCATGCCTGCCCAAGGCCGGGTGAGGGGTCTGCATGCCTGCCCAAGGCCAGGTGAGGGGTCTGCATGCCTGCCCAGTCACTATTGGAAGAGGTTGGAGAGCTACAGAATGAATGGGGACGGGAACCAGAACCAAAAATGGTTCAAAACCAAACAGCTTTCTCACAATGTGCCCCACCCTCACTGAAATCTCGTTAGTCCTCCGGGACAGTTCCACATTTGCACATCTCTGAAGGTGCTGGCTGCCAGCTGGCAGTCACGAGGCGCTTGTCACTCTGCACATGCCCCGACTTGGTCACAGCCAGCAAGCTGCCATCATACCATGTGAGCAGTGCACACCTCGGCACTGTACCAGGTCTGCTTGTCATTAAGTGTCTTTGGGAAGATCTGCATTCTTGAGGCAGACTCTCATTGCTAACCCAGTGTTGTGCATTCCTTTAAAGCAGTAAGCGAAGATCTTAGGAGCCCAAGGAGAGGAGGGCTAGAGGAGAAGCTGTGTCATGGCCTGTAATGGGGGTGGTGTCTCTGCAAGGCATCTCCTTCTATATAGGCTGACCAGTCAGACTTAAGGCAGAAGAAATGGTAACTTTGATCTTAGTGAACTATGGCATAGATTGCCAATGCCCTTCTGGCATGTGCTGATTGACAAGCAGGCCTCTCGAATTTCCCAAATGTGTGGTAAAGGAAGCAGTGTTTCCCAGAATCAGGTCCTCTGGGGCCCACTTCACTGTCACTGGTGTGGCAGGAGAGCACTGAGGTAGTAGGGGTGGGCCTGAAGGTCTGCACTCCCACGAGCTCCGGGTTAGGGCCCTGTGTTGAACGGCACTGTGGCACACATCCCTCACTCATTGATGGCTCAGAGGCAGGAGCACTGGCTGCT
Source organism: Hylomyscus alleni (assembly GCA_019843855.1). Classification (NCBI taxonomy): domain Eukaryota; kingdom Metazoa; phylum Chordata; class Mammalia; order Rodentia; family Muridae; genus Hylomyscus; species Hylomyscus alleni. Next base: position 12,864 of record JADRCC010475278.1, read on the forward strand.
CTTTCAGAGGACCCAGTTCACTGCCCAGTAACCACAGCTCTGATACTCTAGTCCCAAGCTGCATGTGGTGCACAAACCTTTAGGTAAATCACTTATGTACACAAACAAAACTGTAAAAACCAAAAGAAAACAAACAAAACCTCCTTGCCTTGGTTCCTTCCAATCTGACTGACAGGTGGGAGAGGGCTGGGTGGCCCAGGAACTGGCCACTCTACTGTAGTCAAAGTCTTAGTTTTCTGTGCATACCTGTAACTCCAGCACCCGGACAAAAGTTCTCAAGCTTAAAGCCTGACTGGACTACCTGGTAAGACAACTTTGCCTCAAGACAAAAGCAACGCCCCCAAAACAAGCAAGGAAAGAAGGAGAGGGAGCCGGGCGGTGGTGGCGCACACCTTTAATCCCAGCTCTTGGGAGCGGATTTCTGAGTTCAAGGTTAGCCTGGTCTACAGAGTGAGTTCTAGGACAGCAAGGGCTATACAGAGAAACCCTGTCTTGAAAAAACCAAAAAAAGAAAAAAAAAAAAAAAGAAAAAAAAAAAAAAGAAAGGGGGGGAGGGGCAGGGAGAATCTAGGGGAAGGGGGGGGGAGAAGGGAGCAGACTTCCTCTAGGCTGGGTGGGCACTTACACCGAAGTGGGGGTGGCTTTGTTAGGAAGGCTGAGAAGGTTCACACAGATCCACAGGGTGCAGAGGGCCAAGCAGCCTGCACTAGTGACTACACCAGCAGGTGCTGTAGCTGCTGCTCGGGCAGGGCCCCTCTCTAGCTACTTCTGGTGCTGACTCGACAGAGCCATCTTCAATTCTCTCCTCAGAAGGAGTCTTCAGTTTACCAGCACTGATGTCCAGGACATAGCATTGCCAGCCCTGCCCCCCCCCCCCCCCCAGGAAGAAAGAGTAAAGGCAGACAGCCGTGGAAAGAACTCGATTTCTCTATAGGACCATGGGTGTCTTCCAGGGTCCAAGCCTGCTTAAGCTGTCCTTGGGCCACTAGGTCTTCCAAAGGGCAATTGAGGCAAAAACAAACAAACAAACAAACAACCCACCCACCCTACCCCCGTCAAGCATGCCTCTTCCCCCCTTTTGAGACAGGCCCAGTGGTCCAGGTTGGCTTCTAACTCTCAAAGCAGCTGAAGATGACCTTGAACTCCAGATCCTGTCTCCACCTCCTAGCTAGGATTCCAGGCCTGTGCCACCATGTGGAGCAGGAGATACAGGGCTTATGCTCCTACTCCTAGCATGCCCAGCCCAAGGACTCTGTTTCAAATGCAAATTCTTCTGGTTAAAAAGAGAGAATTTAAGACATCCTGTAAGAAGCAGGACACAGAGCTTGTCCAGGGTACAAAAGCTTTATTGTTTACAAAAATAAGTTACAAAAACCAACCAAGCATAACCAACATAAGAATAAAGAGGCTTGTTCCAGTAACAGCTCATGGAAGCAACAGACCCAGGGGCCAGCACACATGGAAGGGGCAGACTATCCTCCCATGATGCACCGATACGGGTGACAGTTCTGCCAGGGAGAACAGTGACAGACTCCTATGTGGTAAGTGGGTCAGGCTGGTCTGGGAAGGTGCTGCAGGCTGCCCAGGGATGGGGCTGGGGTCACTGCCGGCAGGTGTCATGGAACGCTTCCAGGGTTCGGAAGTCTCTCCATGTCGGGGGAAGGCCATCTTGTAGAAACTTCCCACAGCGCTGGCACGGGGCCTGGAACAGCTTAATGTAGCTTCTCAGCCAGGTCTGAAAAAGGTGAGACAGAAAAGAGAGAAAGGGATCAGGGAGCCCCTCAGTGGCCCTTTTGGAAGACCTAGTGGCCCAAGGACAGAGCTTAAGCAGGCTTTGACCCTGGAAGACACCCCTGGATCCTACAGAAGAGCTGTCTAACCCCACAAGCCTGTCTCCCCGTGACTCAGTTCTGATGTCTCCTGTTCCTCCCAAGGTCTTGACACAGAAACCCCTACTGTCAGTGTTCCCCAAGGCTATTTGGCACCATTGCCGGGTTCCCCGCTTCTAAACAGCTGCCTCTACCCTCCCCCCATTCTGAGCAGCAGCCACAGGTACAGCTCCGAAGTGTTGTGAGATTCTGTTGCAGGGCAATGTGCTCTGAGCTAATGTCATTTCAGAGGCTGCCCGTCTCTGTCATGGTGGGGCCTAACACAGCTGGGGAGGCCCCAATGTCACCAAGTGACATAATAAGTGACAGTCACCTACCCTTGAGGTTGAGAGCTGAGGGCTCCCAGATGTCATGCATAAGGATGAGGCTCAGGTAACTCAATTCTCCACCTCAAGGAGACTCGTGGGTATAAAGGACTTGAAGTAGAACCCACTGCCACAGGCAGACAGCCGAGAGCCAGGCAAGTCACATAACTCACTCCCCAAGGTGTCAATGAGGGGTCAATAACCTCTGAAAAGGTTATTGATACAAGTAGTTCCTGAGGAGCAGATCTGGCCCGCCCACAAGCCGGTGTGGGGTTTTGGAAATAACGGGAGGGTGATGGGTCTGCTTTACTTCAGAACTCCTCCACTTCAGTCAGGAGCACGTGCGCCAAGGAAGCCCGTCACGTGCTCACTCCTCAGCACGGGGAAGGACTCTGCCCTGGTGCGCTCAGTACTCAATGGCTTCCTCCCAATACTGTGTAGTCAGTTCCTAAGCCAGGCTTGTGTCTTGTGAGGAGTCTCCTGTCTCTCTAAGCAGCTGTGACAGCGAGCTGCCAAGCGACACTCCTTATGGTCACCACTGCTCAGACCAGCAGGCGGGTATCCTGGCAGCCATGGTAGTGTGGAGACAAAAGGAGTTTTCTGGGCAGGGCAAGGCAATGGCTAGTGACTTCCAGGGAAGCTGTCAGTAAGGTGGACTGGCTTTAGGGTCTGTGGCTGTGACCGGCCCTGGGGAGAAGCCCTGATGTCTTTGAGTGAACACCACTTGTTTTGATCTGTGTCCTTGCTGAGCTGCTCTGGCCCCTGAGATTTGAGGACATGGCAGGGGAACTGCAGACTCGTCTTGCCACTCTTACATGCTCAAGTCCAGCCATAGGGCTTGATGGGTTAGGAGTAGACTAACCCACCTCTTCCATATCGCTGGGAACTTGTGTAAGGCCACTTCTGTGGGCACTGCTTGCTCAGCTCTGATTCAAGTCCCAGGGATCACCTGGGACAGGCAGGCTCCCCAGATCTCTCCCAAGCTGGAAGGCCTGACCTGAAGCCACTTACCATGAAGGACCTGACCACGACGTCTGGCATCTGGGGTAACTGATAATGAAGCAGAGCAGTGGTAGCATGGTCTGTCACCTAGGATGAAGGGCAGTTACCGTCAGCCAGAAGGGGTTAGCTTCCTAAGTGACAGCCCTGCTGGGATCCCCCTGCACCCCTCCTTCCCACATCTAAATTAAAATCTCAAATAGGAAAATTAGGGTACAGGCCTGGAGACAAGAAGAGTGTGGAACATTCTGGCAACTAAACATCTGGACAGGAAGCAGCATGGGAGAGGGACAGGGTGCGACACTTTGGCAGACAGCAAGGGCGCAATGATTTCCAACTGTCTCGGTGCTCCTCACCCAGGCTCTGCCCTGTCAGCTCTACTGCAGGCCTGCCCTTTGCTCTGGTCCTCCTCCCCACTAGCCTTCCTGGCCTTCCCAGCTCTTCTGGGGACCCACTCATGTCTCCTGACTTCTCAGAAAGGTGGTAGCAAGGCCAGGGGGCCAGATGGCCTGGGGCGCATGGGAAACACCAGAGACATAGGCACTGTCTCCTGGCCTTCATCCCACCTTGGTCCTTGGTCCTCAATAGCCCATTTTCAAAACGAAGGGGCCAGTCAAGGACGCCCTGCAGGTCTGGCCATCCCCAAACTAGTTAGGAGTTGACTAGTGGTATACTGAAATTAATGGTTTATCTGATCATCCTCATTAGAGACTCTTAAAAAAATTTAGCCGGGCGGTGGTGATGCATGCCTTTAATCCCAGCACTTGGGAGGCAGAGGCAGGCGGATTTCTGAGCTCGAGGCCAGCCTGGTCTACGGAGTGAGTTCCAGGACAGCCAAGGGCTACACAGAGAAACCCTGCCTCAAAAAACCAAAAAAAAAAAAAAAAAAAAATTAAAAACATTTTTTTATTTACTTGGTGTGTTGTGTGTGCTCTTATATGTGGTGTGTAAGAGCATGTACCACAGAATGGGGGCAGAGGACAATCTCCAGGAGTTGGCTCTCTACTCCCACCACCTAGGTCCTGGAGATCCAACTCAGGTCAGGCTTGGCAGCAGGCACCTTTACCTGCTGAGCTGTCTCGCAGGCAGTGGAAATTCTTGTCATTACAAATATAGTTAAAAACAAAGAGAACATGCTAGATAAAATCATTAACTCTAAGAACAAGAATCAGCACAGGCCCAACATGCACGGACTTGTTGGTCCCCAGCCTCAGTGGGATACTAGGAAACACCAGTGGCCAGCAGGCCCACGGCAGCAGTGAGGTAAGCTATTTGTGGGCAACTGGGAGGGCCAGTCTAGGCCAAGGGCCAGTGAGGATCGTCCTGAAGTTGCAGCACAGTGTGAGGGCAGCTCTGCAGCCAGGCAAGCTGGCCCAGATGGACTTTAACCCAGTGGAGGAGATTGTGGCTCCGTGCTTCACGGCAGGGGAGAGGATGGGCTGACTAAGTTCTTCCCTCTCTTGCTCAGTGCAGTATCCTCCCGGCCTTCCTCCTCCACCATCCCCTGCCCGCTCTCCTGCTCAGCGTGCTCCCTGCCCTCGTTCTCTCCCCACAGCCTTCCTACATGATCTGTTCTTGTTCACGCTGTGTCCCCAGGCCTAGAACCACAAGGCATACAGCAGGTACCCAATGCATACGTTAATTAAAGAGAGGACCGTGGAAATGCCCACTCCTGGGGACAGCACTGCTCTCCCACAGAGACATTCCTGGTGCCTGTGCTGCACAAGCCTGAGGAAGTCTTTCCCTGGGTGACTTTCAAGATAAACGTACTCCCTCTGCACCCCGGTGCCAGGCCTGCTTTTATTTTAAGCTCCCTGACAGACAGCTTTCTAAAATGAGCAGTGCTTTCTTCCCAAGCAGTAGCAATAACCGTGCCATGGCTGTGGGGACTGCTGGGGAGACAAATGGGCTGTCTTTTTTCTTAAAATGCTCACCAAAGTGCAGCTGTCCCCCAGTTGCACTCATGGCTACTTTCCTGAGATGGGTGCTGTCCACAGCACTGACTCTCCAAGGCCCTCTGGAGGGGTCAGAGCTATCTGTTCAACTGCTGGAGCTGGCCTGCCTCAGTCCTGTCACCGAGAGGTGACATCCAAGGCAGGGTTGCTTGCTTGGATGCAGTTATTATGTTTCTTTCTCCTCAGTTAATACAAACGACCACCATATGAAATTCTCGAAGCCTTAGAAGCTACAAAGACATCCTCACAGGCGACCATGTGAGAGGGTCTGGGTGCCACTTCTAATCTCTACAAGCATGTGAGTCCTTGTCTGGTGGCTGCCATCAGTGGGAGCAGAGAAAGGTGTCTCTAAATGGGCATGCCCTTGTAGTGCCCCATGGTTTCACACTACCTGCTTGGCCCCTGCAGCCTATGAAATTTGAGACCTCTAGCCAAGTCTGACAGGACTGTCTCTGCCAATGTCCCAAGCCTTGAACACAGGCCCTTCATTCCCACTCCTGGCCTGACTTCCTGAGCTTGACAGACTGTGGTCCAGGTGAGGGTCTGAAAGCTGGTCTTGCAAGTGAGGTGCAGGAAAGGCCCGTCTATGAGCTGAGGTGTACAGGCTAGCCAAGAGGACCGGCCGAGTCAAGAGAATGATCTGCAGATGCGGAGGAGCCAGGCATTCTCTGACCTGGCATCGGATTTACAGGCAGGGCGCCTAATGAGACTGGCCATTCTTGGCCTGCCATCTGGCTAAATCTAGCCTTCTTTTCAGAGTCCCATTAAAAGTATTCTCTTTAACTGCCAAATGGTGGCAGGTTTTGCTCTGGCTACTGATGTGATTGGTCATTTAGTCTCTCAATACCTCGCCACCTAGGTCAGCAACATTTTAACATAAGGCAACAAAACCAGCTGACTACTGAGTCTCCCCAGCTCCTTTCCCAATTTTTTGATTCCCATAGCTGAACTCCCAGTACTGGGCAAAGCTCCACCCATGCACTCTCTCTAGTCCTCAAAGCTTTATTCCACTTTCAATGAGTGTGTGTGTGTGTGTGTGTGTGTGTGTGTGCATATATAAAATCGTTTTACACTTTCAATAACAAAGTTGTGTTTTGTTCAGCATTGAATATGTAGAAGAAACATGACAGTGCAACAAAAGACTGCTGTTAACTAATTTTGTGAGGACCCAGGCTTGGGCCCATTGTGTTGTAAGCTAATGACATTTCCTGGGAGATAAAAGGGGCCTGCACATCTAGGGAGGCCAGGGAAGAGCACTAATGCTCCTGAGAGACCAAGGCCAAGGAGGATGCATTGCCTGCAGGTTGAGTGCTGGACTGAAACAAAGCTTGTAAAAACATCAAAGTGCTCGGAACCTAGGGAGAGCAGGCAGGCAGGGAGGGAGGGGAGGAAGCAACATTGAAGCAACATTGTCAGGCAGACATGGACTAGGCAGGGTACCATGGATGGAAGGTAGGAACTGCAGGGTGGCTGGAGATCCAGAAGCCTTGCTTTCCACTCACTGCAGGGAACCAGAGACCTGCCTGGCTCCCTGTGGGTTCCCATCTGGAGAGCCAAGACAGCAGGCTGGGTTGACTGAAGTTCCCTCTGCCTCAGCTCAAGGCTGTGAAAGTCTTTGTGCACCCAGATGGAGGAGAACTGAGAGGGGTGGGGTGGGAGGGCAGAAGGACTTTTTCACAAGACCTTGGAGCAGCTGCCAGTCAACACTCTGGGGAGGGGCTGCCAGTCAAAGCAGCATCTCTAAGCTCCTCTGCCATACTGAGGTGCAGAGTGCCCTGAGCCTCCCTTCCAGGCTGGGGCTCTTTGAGAAAGCAGTGCATGTGGGCAGCCCTCTGGGCGACAGGCTCACTGCTCCATCCCTGGTCCTGCCCCTCCTAGGAGTAGGATGACCTTGGGCATGGACTCCATGGGTCAGGAGAGGGACAGCATCTGACCTCACTCAACCCTCACATCAGTGACGGTAGAGGGACCATTCCAAGAGCCATTTGCAAGTCAGGGAGGACTGGGAGCTCAAGGTATTTACTTAGGTTAGGTGGTTATTGTGCAGCAGGGCAGGGATTGTCCAGGCTACACAACCTGAGCTGAGGGCCAGGCTCTGACCTACATAGTAGGCTCCCACTGGAGGACTTCTTGGGTGAACAAGTGGTGCCAAATTGTGGGTTCTCTCCTCTCCTAGGGAGGGGCTGAGACAAACACCCAAACCTTGGACAAGGCTCCTTTCTTCCTTGCTAGAGCCTCTGCCTATTTGCTGCTAGGCACAAGGCTCTCTTTCTCCACTGCACTGGCCAGGGGGACAACTGAATTCATCTCCTGCCTATGTTACACGAGAGCAGCAGGGTGAGGAAGGCCGCAGCACACAGTGATTCAGAGCAAGTTCAAAGTATAGAAAGCTGGGGTCCTGGTGGTAGTGCAGAAGCCACGTGTTTCACTGTCCAGTGATGGATCTGGGACACATCCCTGCCCCAAACCAGGGTCCCACAGCGACCAGACCCTCAAGGGGAAAACCAAAGGCCACAGTGGTGACCTAGGAAAGGTTTGGAGAGGGGATGCTCTTAGACTACCACTGCCCAGCACACTCCCCTGAAATGGAAGGGTCTGCAAGTAAGAGGATGAAGACAGCCATCAGCAGCCAGGGCTAGGAACAAGCACACGGTCTACAGCTGGGACCTTGGCAGTATGCATTCCTCCTCCCCTACCTCATTCCACACGGCTCTAACCTGTGGTGGTTTTTTTTTTTTTTTTTTTTTTTTTTTTTTTTTTTTTT
>JADRCC010475278.1:20875-36787 GCA_019843855.1 Hylomyscus alleni
TTTTTTTTTTTTTTTTTTTTTTTTTTTTTTTTTTTTTTTTTAGAACAAGAGACCCCTGAATGTCTTCAGGGGCTCAGGAAACCTCGCAAGTGGGAGACATTACTTGCAGGAACCAGACCCAGCTTTTAGTTGTTGAGGGGTGCTGCCTAAGAGCTCAGGATATTAGGAAGCCCAGGCCACCAGGGGTCAGGACAGCAGCTCTAGGTGAGCTGGCCTCTGCCTTCAGCAATCCTCTGTCCTTTCTAAGGCAAGGGTTACTGGACAGTTTCATTTATCCTTAGATAAGGATATGTCCCCACCAAGCTAGGAATCTGGGGCTGCTATTAAAAGCCTTCCCCTGCGAGGTTCAGAGACAGGGGAAGGAGGCACCCAAGTAGCTACAGCTGTTTGTTTAAAAGAGAACTAAAAGGTGGGGGCTAGTCTCTGGCTTCCCTCCAGGCAGCAGCAGCCTCCATATGCATGCTGTAAAGGTGGAATGTGACTTGGTGGAAGGTGAGCAGCCAGGGTGAGGGCAGATGGCCTGGTCCTGCAGGTCCTCAGTGTAGGTTCCCAGTCACTCCTTGCCAGCACTCAGCTAAGGAGAAGCACCATCTCTGGCCCTTCCCAGGAGTGACTTTAAAACCGGTATTTAAAAAGAGAGGGTCTTACTCAGAAGCCCTGGCTGGCCTGGGACTTACTATGTATGCTATGCTGGCCTCAAACATACAGAGATCCACCTCTACCTCCCTCTCCCTCTTGTGTGCTAGGACTTGTGTGCACCACTATGCTAGATAAAATCAATAAAAAAAAAAAAAGGCGGCAGATGCCAGAGTGAGAGGTGCCCGCCTGACGCCTTGATGTGATGCTGTCTTTATTAGGCCCTGGTTTTGCTAGCTCCTCTCCCTAGCTCTAGGTTTCACCAAGGCTGGCAGCACCACTGAGCTGGCAGCAAACTGAATGTGCCACTAATGCACTCACGCCCTCCTCCAGCACCGGGAAGTAGAAGCAGCCTTAGTGGGTGAAGATGCTTTAACACTGTGGAGGGCCAGCCCAGGCATCTGGGGCTCAGAGACAACAGCAATCCCACCTTGTGAGGAGGAGCCCCAACAATGCTCAGGAGTAAATTATTTGTGGGCTCTGGAGCCAGCTATGGGAGCTTGGCGTGTTAAGGGCTTAAAGAGATGGCAATCCTGCTAGCATCCCTGCACAAGCTTTAGGATGAATCCTGAAGGCAGCCTTAGAAGTCTTCATTCTATGAAAAGAAGAGTCACCATTATCTCAAAATTGGAATGCTCTGAGTCCTGAAAGTGGTGTTGGGGGCCACGGGAGAGTCTCAGACAGAAGCTTCTAAAACACAGATGAAGGCACGGCAGGGCGGAAGCAGGGGATTTACCACTTATTATGCAGCCCTAGTCTCTAATCGGAGACAGGATTTGTGTGCCGTAGGCTCAGCAGGCCTGGGGGCCCGAAGAGGAAGACCGGAGGCCCACGGGGACTGGGGATTACTCCAGCAAGATCGATATTCTGCTTTGTGTGATGAAGGAGCCATCTGCATGGGCTCTGCAGAGCTTACTGCTGTCACTGGGGCCAGGTCATGCTGGTCTGGGTCAGAGAGGAGAGGTGGAAACAGACCCAGCTGCTCTATCAGCCTCAAATCCCTTACACACCTTTGAGATCAAGTCCTGCATTTGAGAAATACGTGCCTGCAGATGCGCAACATGCTTAAGACAGGTTCTGGCAGGCACAAACTGAGGCTTCCAAAAATTAGCGTCTGGGTGGGGCAGACTACAGTAACCCTTTAGGGTTTCAGACATGACACCACTGATGTCTAGAAGAAGCTCTCAATTCCCTGGGCCGAGGCAGACTGGCTGTTGATGGTCTCCATGGATGACTGCGTGCTTAAACATATGGCACAGATTGGTGTCACTCAGTCTCCTTTCAGCTCATCGCCGACATTGCGGTGACCTGTGATCCTGCCTAACACAGCATTGCTGTCTGACCCTGTCTGGAGTGCTCTTCTCTCTAAGCCCTTTCCAGTATTGATACTCAGTCTGGTGGCTCCCTGTCCTGACAGGCACCTGGTGCTTAGGGCTAGTTCTCTTGTGTGTACTTGCGCAGCCCTTTGGGTAATTGAGTCTGGCACTGTGTGCAGGCCTGTGACCAGATGCTCCATCTCCAGGCTGCACTCTCTGGGAATGAGGCCACCTGGGCTGCATTTTTGTCCCTGGGCCAGCTTTGGACATTAGAGAGCAGTATGTCTCTGCACTGGGCACCACAAACACAGTAGTAGCACCCAGACTAAGGGATTAAGTGGGAAGGCCTCAGGCAGCTGGAGGGGAGGCAGCACAAGGACTGGGAGGAGAGAGCCCAGGGGCCTGGGAGAACAGGGACACCATAGTCCTCTTGGTGCTGGGGAACTCTCCAAGGTTCTGACCACTGTGCATTTTCACATAGCAGGGTTGAGGAGAGTCACATGGTGGGTCCTTGACAGTTTCTCAGGATTAAGAAGTAGAGGCTTTTCCTTAGATGAGATGATAAAATGCCAGACTGTTGCTGGTTGCCCCTGGCTGCCAGTGAAGTCTTGGCCTGGAGACACCTGAACTGTTTGCCTTTACTAGGTGCCACATTTCTGGAGCTGACAGTCATACCTACTTCTCTGTCAGATATGCAGCAATAAGGCAATGGCTGTGGGGATCAGTGTATCCACTGCAGGCCATATAAGGTTGGTGTCACTGGAGAGAGATGTGTCCTCAGGACAGTACATACTGTCCCAAGTCCTGGCCTATCAAATTGCTCAGTGGGTATAGCTGGCAGCTTTAATTCTTATGTATTTTACACCAAAGCTGCCCACTCTTTGGCTAGGGAAAGAGATATCAGGGCCAGGAAGATGGAGGAGGCTTTGGTGGGAGTGGCTGGGCTTGCCATGGTAGCTGGATCTTCAGTTTAGTTTACAAAAATACCTCCCTTAAAATGGAGACATGCATGGGCTGGAGAGGTGGCTCAGTGGTTAAGAGCACTGACTGCTCTTCCAGAGGCCCTGAGTTCAATTCCCAGCAACCACATGGTGGCTCACAACCATCTGTAATGGGATCTGATGTCCTCTTCTGGTGTGTGTCTGAAGAGAGCAATGTTAGCATTGTGTATAAACTCCACCCCCATAGATACCTGGCAGCAGCCAGGTATGCTCCTCCCCATGGTTACCTGGCAATGGCTAGGTAGGCCTGGCCCTATAAAAGGGGCTGCTTGCCCCCTCCTCTCTCTCTTACCCCTTGTTCCTCTCTCCACGTGGTCATGGCCATCCCCAACTTCTCTCCTCTCTGCCTTTCTCTGCCTCTGCTACCCTCTTAACTCCCTTCCTTATGCCCTAAATAAATTCTATTCTATACTATATTGGCGTGTGTATGGTCCCTCAGGGGGAAGGGATGCCTTAGCATGGGCCCGCCAAGGGACCACTTTCCTCCACACCTCGCCAGAACATATTCTTATAGCTCTTTCTCTTTTTATGATCACAACAAGCAACAGTGTACTTACATATAATAATAAATAAATCTTTTTTTTAAAGTAGTGCTTCTCTTTAAAAGGGAGGGGCATGCACATAGATAGCTATAGATTCCAGGTTCTGTGGTCCTCAGCCCCTGTGACAGCTACAGAGACAGCAGCAGTAACAGCACATGCCACACACACACTTGCCAGGAAAGCTTAGTGTCAAGCCCCTCACCATGGATGATCTTCTCAACCAGAGGTCCATAGCACAGCAAGTGCACAGCACAGCCCGTGCTCTAAGCTACACGGTCCACTGTGCAAGGGAAACTGGGCAATAGGGAGCAGAGGAGATGGAGGGGGCCTTCCTCAGGAGGAAAGGTCACTTTGAGGCAGGGCAGTAGGGATCACTTGTACATGAAGGTAACTTTATATGTCCTGCCTATGATATCAGTTCCCCTGACAGCATGCTCTCTCCAATACAGATGAGCAAACTGAGGAGGCAAGGCCAGGATCTGACCACCTGCAGATGGCTCTTGCTGGAACAGTCACTATGGGAGCATGATGGGAAGCAGCCAGACTTGGAGCGTGTAGACCAGCAGTGCTGGCAGCTTGAGCTGTGGGATGGGGGTGGGGGGCCAGGGGTGGGAGCAGCCGGTCTTCCCAGAAGTAACTGTCAGATCTGATGGCCTGTCCCGTGTCTCTTCCCTCCAGGAAGAAGGGAACAATTGAGATGATGATGAATGGTTGCCCTGCCACCCCTCTAATGGCAGAAATCCACAAACCACTTCTGGGGTAACTCAGTACATCAAACAGGCCACTGGGCTGGTTAGGCACAGCTGTGTGCACATGAGTATTTGAGCTGTGACCACACTGCGCCCAGCAGGGAGCCTGAAGGAAAGGGGCTCAGGCCCATAAGAGGCAAAGAAATGAGGAAAGCTGCTCTTGGAGGAGAGGGCGTGGAACAGCCCTTAGGGAAGGTGGTGGCTGGGGCTCTTGGCAGTCAGTTCAGCCCAAACACCTCTTCCTCTTTCCCTTGGCTCCCAGGCCTAGGTGGATATTTAGCTAGACAACAGTCTAGACCAGCTGGTGGCTGAGGGCACAGTACCCTCTACGATGCCTAAGGGATCCTCTGCCTCTCTTTCCCACAATTCAATAGCCTACTCTCAGATGAACACACTCCTTCCTCCTGTGTGCCACCATCAGAAACCTACCTGTCTACATGAAGCTGTTCATCTGTCCTGGTACTTGTGAAAGCTATCCCCTCAGCTCTGTCCACTTGGGACACACTTGGGAGGGTTCCTTTAAGTTTGAGAGCCTCTCTGGTACAGGGCTGGGTAGGGTGTGGCCTGAAGTCCTTGTAGGGGCTAGAGAAAGGTGAGAGAGCACAGAGGCTCCAGATAGACAATGTTGGGGCATACAAAGTCTCTAAGGAGCCAGTGTCCCCTCCTGAGGGTAGAAACCAAACCCAGCCATTGGCCTCGGAAGTCCACTCTTAGCCATGGCCATTGTTCTACAGTCCGCAGACGGTGCAGAACCCACCATGTCGTGCACCACAGTAGATTTCACAACCTCTACTTCTCTAGGCTTTCAGGTGTGGCATACTGGCCAGGGGTCTTGGTTGAATTATTTTTTCTGAGGAGCAATGTAGGAGGTTGGCAGGGGCACTCAGAAACTAGTGAGTGAGCCCCTGGGTGATGTGAGATGCCATAGCAGGGGCCAGTGCTCAGGTCATGTCCAGCTCAGCCTCGCTGAGGGAAGGAAGGCTCTTGTCCTCTGGAAATTTCCTGTGTTGGGAGAGTTACCTTTTGAGGACTTGGATATGAGGGTACTGAGGGAAGGTACTGAGTCAAGCAAGCCTCAGTGCACACAGCCTCTTTCTAGAGCGCTAGTCTCCTGGGCTGACTCTGCCCACCCTCCTGATGGGTACACTCAGTGGCATCTCTGCAGAGACCATTCCCAGAAAAGGCCCTGTCTTTCACATTAAAGAATAGCCGAATGAACAAAGAGGTGTAGAGGGCAGTGATACCCCTCGGGTACCCTGGCTGTCTACTGTGGTGCAAGACATGGTGGGTTCTGCACCGTCTGCGGACTGTGGAACAATGGCTATAGCTAAGAGTGGACTTCCGAGGCCAATGGCTGGGTTTGGTTTCTACCCTCAGGAGGGGACACTGGCTCCTTAGAGACTTTTTACGCCCCCACATTGTCTGTCTGGGGCCTCTGTGCTCTCTCACCTTTCTCTAGCCCCTACAAGGACTTCATGCAGTGAGTGGCTGCAGACTGGCTCTCACTCCCCCCCCCCCCCCGCCCCCTGATTCCCCCCCATGCTGGGGGAAAATGCACACTGTTTTGAAATGAGGGGGTTAAAGGTCAAAACAGTGAGTGCCCCAGCAGAGTTTAAATGGCAGGAAAATGTGAACTTGCTTGAAGCCTTTGCTGGCTCTGTGGCTCTGGCCTTTCAGAGAGTCCCCTTATTTCTGTATTTCATTCTCTGAATCCACACTGCTGGAAACTCACTGGCTATAAAAAGCCGCTTCGCCCTAGGATGAAGTGCAAGGCGTCTCTGGGGTAGTGCAGTAAATGACAGGCACCTGTTGGCAGTCAGAGCCTCACAGCAAGCTGTCCGCCAAGCAGCCTCTGCCTTGCACTTGGGTACGGAATCTAATGAGTAAGATAGAAGAAGGCTTGCTGACAGTCAGTGTCCTCAGACAAAAGGCAAGCATTTCACTCCTCAGGACTAGTTTGCTACAGAGCCACAGGAGCTGTGGCTCTGAGGGGCTTGAGCACGGGCCTCTGGACAATGTGACAGTGGCCTGCCTTCCACTGCTCTGGCTCCTGAAGTAAAAAGACATGGGTAAGTTTGCTTTGGCTCTCCAAGGCACCAGTCTCTGTCTATCCAGAGGGAAGCCAGGGGCTTCCTGTCCAGGGCCCCTGAAGCAATACAATCTTGTCAGGAAAGGGAAAAAGGTGCCATCAGAGCACTGGTGGTGGGGGTGGGGCTTCAAGCTTCTGCAATGGCCAGGGAGTCTCAGCTCAGAATTGGATGTATTAATGCAGTCTACTCCGAGGTCAAGCTCTTCGGGAAGTGGGTGATTCTGCTGAAGTCCCCCCACTCAGGGGACAGAACCTCCTTGTCACAGTGACTGCCCTCCTGACCCAGGAGAACTTACTGCCCTGGGCTAGGCTTTTCTCAATAATCTGACCTTGAAGCCCATGCTGGCTGTCTACTGGGCTGACAGGTGCAGGAGAGCCCAGCAGCATCAACAAGCACACGCCACATTTATGTGGGGGACAGGCAAAAAGAAGTGAGAAAGGGACGGGGGGGTGTGGGGTGTGTGTTTCTAAAAAGCAAAGCTTAGAAGGGCCAACCAGCCCTGCTATCTAGCGCTTTGAATCCCAACTCTAACCATCACTCAGAAGGCTGTGCAAGCCAGACTAGCCTTGCATAGAGTGGCCCCAGCTCTGCTGTCTATGTGTGGCCGAGTGTGGGAAGGGAATGGAGCAGGGAACAGATGCCAGACGCACCTTCTTCCTGCCACCAGCCCCTTCTGCAAGCTTGAAGCACAGGCTCTCTGATGTGACATCGCACCATACCCATTCCATTGGACGTGATTAGCAGAAGCTTTACTGAGAGGATTAAGCTGGATTCTGTAGTACATTATTTTCTCAGCTATCCCTCCATCTGACAGCACAGGCAATCTCTGGCAGGAAGTCTTACTTGCCCCTGAGAGGAGGCAGAGACCTCACCATTACCTGTCCATCCTTCTAAGGAGACCCTTGACATCTGTGTGGTAGCAGTCTTTAGCCCAGGGTAGGTCAGCACTGGAGGTTAATCATTTAGATATAATAGGGCCAGGGAGAGGATGTAGAACCCGAAGTGTCTGGGCACTGCTCTAGGTGGGTAAAGCACCACCGTGTGGGTCAGTCCATCCTCACTACTGCAGAGAGGTCGTGTAAAGTACACAGTGAGACTGGCGGGGGGGCCATGCACCTCTCCAACTGTCCATTTTAGACTCTGCCGCTGTGTGTGTCTGCACACTCTGACAAAGACTGCATGGCAGGCTGTTTCCAGGGAGGGGTGGGTAAAAGCATGGTAGCACAGTTTAAGTATGTGCTTCAGAAAATCCCCATTTCGCACTCTGCCTGAGTCCCTAATAACGTCCCACATACATTCAAAAAATGACTCCCACGGCACAGAGCATGCTTTCTTTTTAAGAAAGCATGGCAAGGAGGCCTCACTCCCAGGGAGGGCTCGCAACCATAGACCAGGCTCTGGGCTGCGGGTTGCCAGGCCTCAGGGCTTGAGAAATCTTGGGGGCCACTGTAGGGTCTAGAGAAGAAATTCATTATTATGTCACAGAGGGCACAAAAGTAAGGACCAGGTTAAAGGAAATACAAACACCAATTTTAACGATGCTGACTTTTCTGTCATGCGTGGTTTTCTTTCTTCTCTTTGCAGTCACAATGGAAAGAAGTTTTTCAAGAACAATACGGAAAATACTAATGTTTATAGCTAAAGTGGCACCCGTGCCAGCTATGCCAGCCATGCCAACCATGCAAATATCTCCAGCTTGGTAGCTTAGCAAGCACAAAGAGCCTGCATAGGTCCCAGGAACTGAAGGCTGGGCGTGGCCTTCACAGTTCCTTCCATTCAGCTGTGGGATGGGGAGCAAGGTTCCATCCCATTATGTTTCTAGGGACAGTGGGATGAAGGAATGCAGGCCCAGGACAATGATGTGTTCAGTTAAATGATGTTCTTGCTTTTGAAACATTTTGAGCTTTGTGCAAGAACTGCACAGATGGCCCAGACAGACCTTGTTATAACTACTTTCCTCAGCACTGTGGAGAGATGGCTCATCTGGGCTCCATTTGAGGGCACAGACCCACAAGGAGAACAAGGCGTGGCAGCAGGTGGCTCTAGAGCTGCTGAGTGCACGATCGGGACTCTACACCACCTCACTCCTCCCTAGAACAGAGTGAATGCACAAACTTCAAGGCTTGACCTTCAGCAGCCTAGTTCCTCTAGGCAGGCCTGACCTCCCAGGTTTTACAATTTCTTGAAATAGTGCCACCAGCTAGTTCAAACACATAACTTTATGGTGCACAATTTACATTCAAACCATACTAATTAATGATCTTATTTAAGTCACCTTATTGGAGCACACACTTGGTTAGCTCGCCTAACTCCACCTTACATGTCAACTACTCCTTTAGACCATTAATGACATCCTCCGAAGCCCTGACACTGATGGCTCATTTCTGTCAAACTAAATGGGTTCAGAGTTACCATGGAAACATACACACTCGCGTGCGCATACGTGTGCATGTGTGAGAGAGTGAGTGCATCCACCCTGGATGTGGGCAGTGCCATTCCAATTGCTGGGTCCCAGCATCTCTGTACTCTGTCTCCCGGCTGGATCCTTATTCTAACAGCCCTGGCTCTGGTTTAGCACTGCTGGCTTTCCCGATGTAGGGCAAGCCTTATTTCAGGACAGCACACTTTATTTAGGTGTGGCAAGGTCATGACTCCTGAATGCTCCTGTGCATGAAACTCCCTCAAACTGTGCATATGATTGCAAACGGGACTGTGGTCACAGTGATGAGATGGTAGCCACCACGGCCTCTGCTGACTGCATCCTGAGCAAGGGGCTTCTCTCATAGAGGTGGAATGCTGGTGATCTAGACAGAAGGCTGGCGAAAAAGCGAAGTTACCCAACTCCAAGTAACTGTTCACTTTAAAATAGCTCACTTTTATATTATGCAAATTCCACTTTAATTAAGAGAACAAAAAAGCCTATGCCTCTTGGCACACCTTGGGCACAACTTACTCATGGGAGAATTTGGGCCAAGTGTCCCATCTCTGAGTGGTCCCTGAGGTATTTCTTACCAACCAGAGAACAGTATCTACATTCTGTCCCCAGCCTGAGAGACTTGCCTGACCAGGGCACTCTGTCTGAAGGCCGTCCCTCCTCTGGCACAGCCCCTAGACAGCCTGTCTACTTGTGTTATCTCCCTGGTATTCCTGGACCTAGCACAGAGCCTGGCAACAGGAAAGGGCGCTGCAGAGAAGCACTGTTGTTCTTGTCAAGAGAACAGATGAGATGGCAACTGTTGGGCCAGTCCAGAGCATAGGGGACAGGGCTGCTGCCTGCAGGGGAGCTGGCCCCAGTGGAGCCACATTGTTAGGAGCTTCAACCTCTCAGAGCTAAGGAACTGAATTCTCACATAATTTTTCATTTCATTTTTTTGTTTTCGAGGCAGGGTTTCTCTGTATAGCCCTGGCTGTCCTGGAACTCACTCTGTAGACCACACTGCCCTCAAACTCAGAAATCCGCCTGCCTCTGCTTCCCAAGTGCTGGGATTGAAGACATGCACCACCACTGCCTGGCCTTCATTTAAATTTTTAAAAATTTATGGGTATTTTGCTTGCATGAATGTCTGGGTGTGTGCAGTGTCCTCTGCCCTTAGAGGCCAAAAGAACACACCTGATCATCCTGGCACTGGAGTCAGAGATCATTTGTAAGCTGCTTATATGTAAATTGGGAATAAACCCAGGTCCTCTGGAAGAACAACAAGCTTTCTTAGCTACTGAACTGCTTCTCCAGCCCCATTTCTCAGTTTTCTTAACAATTCTTTATGGCTTTTCAGGAAAGAGCCAAACAAGCAGTCATGGGGGCAGGAGGCGGAGTGCTGCCTGCTTCTCTCAGCCATCTCCATGCCCTTGGGCCAACCACAGGGGCTGAGAAACCAAGTAGAGCCTGGGATCATCTGAAAGTTTCTGCCTTGATATAGTCTACACTATACATAGCAAGCCCCTGTGTGAGCATACAATCCCCCGGGCTCTGATACTAGAACTATCATTTATTCCCTCAGAATCAAAGTATGTCCACCAGCCCAACACACCCTCTGGTGTCCTTCCGAGGCTATTCCCCTGCTCCACCTGTCCTTAAGCTACCTGCTTCCCCATGCCTTATAAATGCATGTCAGGTTTTCCCTCCCACCCCCCACTCTTGTAGCTCAAGGAGTTCCTGTGCAAGGATGGTGTGGGACTGCTGATTCTCCTGCCTCCACCTTCTAAATGCTGGGATTACAGGTGTATGCCACTATGTTGATACATCCCACAGTTTCCCCCTCACTTTTTAAATTTTTTAAAATTAATTTATTATTATAAATGAATACACTGTAGCTGTCTTCAGACACACCAGAAGAGGGTGTCAGATTTCATTATGGGTGATTATTAGCCACTGTGTGGTTGCTGGGATTTGAACTCAAGACCTTCGGAAGAGCAGTCCGTGCTCTTACCTACTGAGCCATCTCACCACCCCCGTCACTTTTTAAAAAGCCCCTGAGCTGGTCAGTGGTGGCACATGCCTTCAATCCCAGCACTTGGAAGGCAGAGGCAGGCAGATTTCTGAGTTCAAGGCCAGCCTGGTCTACAGAGCAAGTTCCAGGACAGCCAGGACTACAACAGAGAAACTCTGTCTCAAAAACCAAAATAGATAGATAGATAGATAGATAGATAGATAGATAGATAGATAGATAGCCAGCCTCTGAGTTGGGAAAGCTTATACCCAAAGGCATTCTAGTTTGCCCATGTCTCCTGAGTACACTACAAAGGAACACTTACTTACCTTCTGGAATACTTGATAGTTGGATTTGGACCATATGTCTAGCTGTTGAGGAGAGAAGAATTAGCATCAGTTTCACTCAACCCAAAGAAACCAAACAGTGACAGAGAGGACTCAGTGGCAAAGGCCTGCTGTGGCCTGCCTAAGTTTTTTCTTTACCAACTTCCAGGTGACTTAAGGAATGGAATGAAGGGATCTGTGGTTATCCACCTCCAGTCCCAAGGGCTTGAGGCCCCTGCCCACCGTAAAGCCTGATTCTCCCCAAGGCTCTTGTATCCCTTGAAGTACTAAATTACCCTATGCTTTTTGCCTGGATCGTCCTTCAGGCAAGCTTGCACATGGCTCCTCCTTCCTTCAGGCTCAATGTCACTACAGTCAGGAAGGCTTTCCACAATTACCAGTCAGAACATTCTTCCTGACATCCACTTCCTTTCCTTTTTGAGAAGTTAGTTTTTTCTAATAGTAAAGACCACCCTGTGGGCAGAGGTGTTGGGCCTGGCCACATGGGCATTAGCAGGCCACTGCTGGGTAAGGAGAACCAGTAGTGTGAGGATAGTACTCTACGCTAAGAGTCACAGCAGACCCCACACACGCCTTCATTTAGTCTCCAGATGAAGAGGGAGGTCGCCTCTCACAGAAGGCATGGCAGGGCCATTGGGCTGCTCACTGGCAGCCCCTGGGGAGGGAGTTCCATATTTTTATTTATTCTCTCATAATTGCACCCCTACGGCCGTTTCCCTTCTCCGATTCCTCCCAGTTCCTGACCCCCACCTCCTCTTTCCCCAGATCCATTCCTTCTCTGCTTCTCTTCAGAAAAGAGCAGGCCTACCAGGGACATCAGCCAAACACAGCATAACAAGTTCAGTAAGACCAGACACAAACCCTAATACCGAGGCTGGATGAGGCAATCAGGAGGAAAAGAGTCCCAAGGGCAGGCAAGAGTCAGAGACACCACCACGCCACTGTCAGGGAGCTTTGTTTTGTTTTGTTTTGAAGATTTATTTATTATTATATCTAAGTACACTGTAGCTGTCTTCAGACATACTAGAAGAGGGCGTCAGATCTCATTACGGATGGTTGTGAGCCACCATGTAGTTGTTGGGATTTGATCTCATGACCTTTGGAAAAGCAGTCAGTGCTCTTAACCGCTGAGCCATCTCTCCAGCCCTGGGAGTTTTGTTTTTTTAAGCTACATGTTCATTGCTCTCCCATCTGGCTGAGTTTGGAGGGCTGGAGCTGGCTTGTGAGGCAGCTCCTTACTTTTGTTTCTCAGCAGCATCCCTAGAGTGTTCTGGAATGGGCGGGGTTAGGAGGCCCTGGTTTAAGGAGACTGGATTGCACACATAAGGAAGCATGGTGTCCCAGATGAGATGTGGGTGGAGTTCAGGGGAACCAGTCTAGTCCCCCAACCTCCACTGGAGTCTCATGCACAGTACCTCAGTCTCTGAGACGTAACTGAAGCCATTTCTGCTTTCCCAGGCTTGCATGGCAACCCATACAAGTCTGGCTGCATGTTTTAAGACTTCAGAACAAATGATGAATGGCAAATCCAGAATTCCTCTAAGACAGAGACTGCAGGGGCTGGGCTGCCACTCATGGGTAATGACAAGTGAAGAAGTCCTCTGTGTCTCAGAGCTGCTAGACAGGTGACTTTAATATAATAAGGTCAGGAGCCGAGCAAATTGAAACAGCCAGTGAATGGGTCTCCTGGTCCTGACTTTGGGGTTGACTGACCTGGGGCAGCTCAGGCTTGTGTGCTGTCACATTGATATGCTACAGTAGGATGCAGGGGAAGTGGCTGCATGAGGGCATGCCTTTGAGCTACAGGAAGTGAGTGTGCCACTTCAGAATCCTTGGAAACTGGAAGTTGGGTCACACCCTGGCACACATTCCTTTCTCAGATCTTTTTCCCTTAGGATTGGCTTCTTTGTTTGTTTCTTTCTTTCTTTTTCTCTTTCCTCTCTTTTTTCTTTTCTTCTTCCTTCTTCTTCCTTCCTTCCTCATCCTCCTCCTCTTCCTCCTCCTTCTTTTTTTTTTTCAAGACACCATTTCTCTGTATAGCCCTGGCTGTCCTGGAACTCATTTTGTAGACCAGCCTCGCTTCGAACTCAGAAATTCGCCTGCCTCTGCCTCCCAAGTGCTAGGATTAAAGGCATGTGCCACCACTGCCAGGCAGGATTGGTTTCTTGTTAAGAGCAGAGTGTCTGTCAGGGTTACCTGCAGAATGGCTGGGCTAGAGAATAGCTCAGCTAAAGCTCAGCTGACAGCTCTAGAGATAACGTGGATCTCTGATCACACACCCATACTAGGAAAATGTACCCTACTACCCACACTATATCCCTCCTGCTATATCCCCATGACCTCCTAACAGCATGTCCCCAATGCCAAATACCCCCTAGAGAGGAAACATTAAATCCCCAGGGCCCACATGGTGAAGGAGAGAACTGACTCCCACAAGCTGCCATCTTACAAAATAAATAAATGTAAAAGAATGCACACATTTAGTTCCCCACACTCTCCATTCTGACCCTGGCCAGCCTGTGTGGGTGGAGTCAGGCTCAGGTGACCTCAGTGCAAGTTCAGCTCAGGGTTTAAGGAATGCAGCATTAAAAGACTGCCCAGGGATTGGGGGAGGGGAGGGGAGGGAATGACTTTGCACGTCTTAGTTCTAGCCAGATCACAATGCCAGGGACTTTAAATCAATGTTTCAGGAAGGGTCACATCTGTTTTGGAACTTCTTTGTCTCATTTCCAGCCAGCACTGTTGACACCTCCTGCCTGTTCATACCACACACAGCACACTGCCATAAGGATGCCAGCCACAAAGACATGGAGATGGGAGTTGCACACACTAAAAGACTTGACTTAAACAATCATTTTAAGAGACCTTCAATATCTACAAAATCTTAAAACAACACAAAACAACAAAACTTCCAGAGAAAAGCCCACACGTTTCATTAAGAACGGACCCTGCAAAACTAAGTGTAGATATTCGAAAGTCACCTTGCCTATTCACCACGCCTCCTTTCCAGAAGTTCTAAGTCAGTCATTCAGAAGGCTAGAGGATGATGCTAGCACCTGGGTCAGCAAGGCCTGGACAATACAGTCCATTGACCTGGCACACACGGCTGAGAAAGGGACCCAGGAACAATGGGCTCCTCTTCTGCTCTGAACCTGAGTCAGGTGGCATGTACTTCATCTTCTGCTAGGTGTATGCTAGAGAACGTCCTTTAAATGAGCTCTAGAGTTGATGCTCGGTCTCTCTTTAGGGCCAGGAAGGACTCAGAAATTCATTTCAGGAAGTCAAGGCTGAGCTCAACAAACATTTATTAGCTCTCACTATTTGCAGCAAAGGCAAGCATTGTTAACTTTATTTTGCTAGTTGCAGTGTTAAAAAGGGAACATTCTGGAAGGCAAACCTTCAGTGAACAAGACATTATTTGGAACTGGGATGTCAGGATGAGAGTGAACCTCCCTTCAGAATACTGGGCTGTGTCTGAAGGACTTGAAAGGGCCAAGTCCTGCCTGTGGAGCCTGGTGGACAGAGGCAGCTAAGGGTGCTAGGGCTGGAGTGGGTTCAGGTGGGGGCAGGGACTATTTGCAGGGAGTGAAATGCAACTCTGCAGATGAGTGGGGTGCTCATATCTTTCCTTAGGATAAGATATCAATATGTCAAAACAACAAAACAAAACCTCAAACCCTCTAAAAGCATGGTCTGACACCAAAGGCAAGGTCACCCTGTCCTTGCTGATCTCTCACTCATGCTGTGGTCAGCAGGGCCCCCTTCCAGTGCTGATGCATAAGAGTGACTTCTAACACACATATAGGGAAACTGAGGTTCAGAGGTCATCATGGCTAAGGAGTGGAGAGCCTGGAAGCAGGCCCGTGTCAGAGGCCCAGTGCCTCTCTACTCAGCCTCTCCTCCCCAATGTCACTGCCCCACCTCTCTGGGGTGCTCCTGCAGAGATCCACCTAACAAATCCATGGCAGGCCTGCTGCTCCACCAATCATTGCCACTAACATTCACTTAGCAGTATGCGAAAGCGCTGGCAGCTTATCAGAAAGTTATCAATTCTTTATTTCATTTCAAAAGGCGGCACACACAGAGAATTTTAAATGATCTAAAATGGACACTTCCAAACGAAGCTCCTAAGCCGCAGTGGGCCTCAACCTCTAAAGGAGACCTTTAAAGGGATCTCTGACTTGCAAGACAGACCTGTCCATCTGGCTTAAGGATACAACTGGGCACCGGTGAGGGGTTCTCCAGCAGCTGCCCAAGTTTTCAGAGCCATGGAAAACTTGTGTGTGGCCATCTTAGGTGTGCTCACCCTCCCAGAGGAAGAGAGGAAACAAGCTTCCAGGGATAGCAATGCTACACCTCTATTATTCTTCAACTTTCACTTTCAATCAGGACATGCATTTGTTACCAAAAAATTGCTGAAAGCACAACTTTGGGGCGCCCTCTGTGCAGGAGCCCAGCTGGATTCATCCCCTTTCCCGGCTCTCACCCTTTTCCCCACAAGTAACAAGAGGCCATTTTTCTGAAGGTCGTCTGAACAATTTCAAAGGCTATAACAAATCAAAATGTTCCCTGCATCTAATATCAAACGGGGCTGATGCCAACACTTATTAGAGAAATCAGATTCAAGCTTCCCCCAACCCCCTCGACCCAAACACACACACACATCCAACTTTGAAGTGGGAAGAATGCAGGATCAGAAATTACCCTGGAGACAGCTCTGGCTGTCTTTGAAGGTTCCCTTTGATACCACCATTTCTTCTCCTCTCTTAAGCTCGAAGGCTAAAAGCTGCCTTTTTTTTTTTTT
>JADRCC010475322.1:0-22606 GCA_019843855.1 Hylomyscus alleni
GCCTGATTCCCCATAAGGTAACTATGGCTAGACTAGAGCCCTGTACACTTAAGGCCACTGTTAGGCCCCTCCTGCTACCCCTGTAGGTAAGGGATGTAACAGGGAAGTTTGAGGCCCCATGGACTGGGATCTAAGTTCTAAGACTAACACATGGTTCCAAGTCAATGCTCAACCTTGCAAAGCTACACTATGGAGTAGGGAGCCCTACCTCGAGTTTGCCCCAGGTCCAACTAACTACATGGCTTTTGCTTGTTTTTGAGACAGCGTCTCACTATGTAGCTCTGTTTGCCTTGGCACTCCCAGGTTAGTCTCAAACTCAAGAAATCGGCCTGCCTCTGCCTCCCTAGGACTGGGATTAAAGGTTGTGCCTTCACAACCAGGTTCCAGCTACACTTTTACAGTGTGCAACCTAGCTGTGCATCTCTGGGTACCTGAAGGACCCCATTATGGCAAGCCTACTTGGCCTTTGGTTTTTCTGAATTTGAAAACCCTTTTGAGTCGGGGGGTGGTGGCGCACGCCTTTAATCCCAGCACTTGGGAGGCAGAGGCAGGCAGATTTCTGAGTTCGAGGCCAGCCTGGTCTACAGAGTGAGTTCCAGGACAGCCAGGGCTACACACACACACACAAAAAGAAAACCCTTTTGGTCTCAGGTGTCGTCGTTGTTGTTGTTGTTGTTGTTGTTGTCGTCGTCGTCCTCCTCCTCCTCCTGCTCCTCCTCAGGTCACATTTAGTGCCCTCCTGGCTATCTTCCCACACATACTGGTCCTAGCCCTCAAGTGATGCTTCCTACAGCCACTGAAAAATTAGGGGCTTATCAAAAAGGAGAATGCCAGTCATGAGTCTGCTACAAAGTTCTCCCTGGAGTGTCCTATGCCTCCGGTTTCCCTGAACCCCTGGTGAAGAGTTGAGTAGAAGCAAGAAGGGTTTCTTAGCCTTCCAAAGTCCTGTCCCCTGGGTCCACCCATTCCCACCTCTGCATGTCATGAGAAACTGCATCTGAGACTGGAGCTCTGGCCTACCATGCAAATAAAGACCTGGACTCAACCCCACCACCCCATAAACAGAGCACCTTGTCACGAGGTTCAAAGGTCCAAGGTCAGCCTTGCCTGTGTAGCTAATTCAAGGCCAGCCTGGGATGCACAAGACCATGCCCACCAACCCCTGCTGCCTGGGCTTATTCCAAATTTCCAACCTGTGAAAATAAAAATGTCCACTCTTTTAAGTCAGTAGTCTTTTCAGGATAATATGGGCTAGGAATGGTAGGGGTGTGACTATAGAGAGGTGGCCTAAAGGACAACACCATGCTGAGGGGACAATTATTCATTTCAATTAAATGCAGGGTACACTAATATATTTGCATGAGATCTTGAAACACCGTACCTCTATCGCCCCAAGTCTGATAGCCTTATAATCATGTAAGATACAATAACCAAGGAAGTGGGCGAAGGACACAGATTTCTTTGAAATTTTCTTAGTCCCTTCCAGAACCCACCCTACTGACTGCTTACTCAAGAGGAGCCTAGGGGTTTTCATCTCGACCCCTTTGATTTCTCCTGCCCCAGGGGCCCTGGCTTGCCTGTGGAACAATAAGAGAAGGTGCCAAGATACACCATTTGCTTCTGAGGTGTACAGCAAGATGACCACAGAGCCCAGCAAAAGCTCAGCTTGACTTCTACACACTGGTCCAACAATGGCAGCCGGCAGCCTGATTCTCCCATCTTTTCCAGGTCTGTGTCCACTGCTTCCACACCAAAAGGTGAATGCACTCCTCCCCTGACCTCCTCTGGGAAAGCAAATGGGAATGAGCAGGAGCCCATATATCTAGGGGTAGGGGGCTGCAGAATAGGCTGCCTGTCCTGACCACTATTACATTACAGGGGAAGGGCCGGTGTCCTGGGAAAATAGCGTTGAATCAACAGCTGTCGGCTGTGTCAGTGACAGAACAAGGCTTTGTGGCAGAGCTGTTTTACACAGAAGCTACATCGCCATCCCAGAGCATTCGCTCTAAGTTCTGGGGAAAGCAACTTACCAAGATGAGGTGTGCTCCTGACTGGGTCAAAATCGGCTGCAGAAGGCAACCTCTCCCTCTGGGAGGGAATTACTCAGGACACAGCAGCCAGGCCCATTTGCAGGTGTGACTGGGAGACTCAGGCTGTGGGAGAAGTCTAAGAAAGGCAGGGAGACTTCACCTTTCACCTCAGCTATGCCAGTCGGAGTTCTCCGACTGAGAGAGGCACTGGCATCAGGCTTCAACTACTGGTCCTGTCTGGCCCGTGGGGTGACATGCTCAGCCTTACTCCAGTTCTGATTCTGCTACCTAGGAGTAGGTCTTTTAACTACACCCCCATAAGGCACAGCTCACTGTCTGCTGAGCATGTGGCTGGCCTGTGTGTGTGTGTGTGTGTGTGTAAGGGCATCCCCTGTGCTACCTTCTTAGATAACGCCTCCCTCCCTCTACCCATAAGCCTCTTTTAGTTCTATTTCCCAAAGTTCTCAACCCCCTGCCTCTTAGCCTAGCCCCAGAGCCAGCAAGAAGGCAAAAACAAAACAAACAAAAAACACACAGAGAGACAACCAGAGTCCGTGGTAGGGAACTCAAGAGGTCCCGACCTTTCGAAGTCAACTAGCACACTTGCTTCAGTGTCCTGCAGGCTAGCATGTCCACTCAGAACCTCTCCCATCACCACCTCGCAGTGTCACCACCCTATAGAACCCCAGGCCTGGGAGCCCGGGAGCAGGCAGGTTAGCAGTCCTGTGCCTGCAGCAGCCCGGCTTGGTCCTCATCCAGGATGAACAGAGACTGGAGTTTCCGGCCTTGCAGGTACATTTCCAACCCCTATAAATGAGGGGGTTACCGTGGTTAAGTGTCCACTTTGTCTGCCCATATCCCCTCTAATCACCCTGAAACAGCATTCCAGTGTCACCCTGTCAGGGAAGGACAGGACAGGGCTAGTGTCTCCCTCAGGAGACTCCCCAAAGTCTTGATCTCAGCCTTGATTCCTTCCTGTACCCCACACCCTCTAAGATTGGTAAAGGCCTCCAGACTCCTCAGTCCACCACATCCCCAGAGTTCACACTTCATTGGCCAACTGAACCAGGGCTGTAACCTTCTACCCCAGTGCCAGCTTCTCCCATTTTCCTCTGGTTCACACAAACCAGACATCATGAAATCCTGGGCGAGCTGGGCACTGGTGGCGCACGTCTTCAGTCCCAGCACTTGGGAGGCAGAGGCAGGTGGATTTCTGAGTTCGAGGCCAGCCTGGTCTACAGAGTGAGGTCCAGGATGGGAACTACATGCTCACCTCTCCAGAGTAAGACACCAAGGGCGATATCTCACAGACGGCCGGAGGGTCTCCATTTGGGAGCAAGCTAGGGGAGAGCAACGGTCAGCGCCTACCTCTCAAGTGAAGGCAGGGATCCTCCCAGCTCCCTCAGGGCATGAACTGGTGTCTGCCTAGCACGAAGGCCAGGCATTAATCACACCTCCACCGCCAATTCTTCCCTCTGTATAGCATAAACCCATGAGGCCATCTGCCAGGCTCTGGCCTAGCTAAATAAATCATTACACTGGGACCCTGCACAGAGCTCAGGCAGCTGGGCTCACTTGCAGCTCTAGAACAACAATGGGGAAGACAGACACCAAAGCTCCTTTTTCTCTCCTGTTCTGAAGAGACTTGCCCATGTCTCTTGAGGGTTAGGCCTAGGTCTCATCTTCAAAGCTTATGAGAGTGTATCTGGGGGTATTTGAGACCCTGCCCTCCTGGTTCCCTGAGCAGAACCCAAGACCAAGAAGCTGAGCCAATGGTTACTGGCTGGGAACACAGCTGTCTGCATTTGGGGTCACACTGGGTCGGAAGCCAGCTGGGACAGTGGCAATGTCAACAGAGCCCCGGGATGAGAATACTGCCACCCAGGCTAACCTGAGCCCCTCACCCAGACTGCTCCGGAAGCTGGACCCCATGTATATCCAGGAAGTGGGCTCCAGCCTGCAGAGCCCAGCGGTAGTGCTGAGCCAGCAAGGCTCGCCTGGAGGTGGAGGGGTTGTCCCTGTCGGCTGTGTCAGCATTCTTCAGAGGGGAGAACTCTTCCTCCCGACACACTTCAAAGGCAACAAATTTCCTGGCGGAAAGAAGGGCTCATCATCCCCCTGCATGCCAGTCAGCTGCCCTGCTCAGCCAGGCAAGGGGAGACCACACTTCCCTAACTGGGAGTCTGTTCCCTGAGTTCATCATCTGGTGATCTAGGTCCCTGAAGGCACAAAAGCACCTTTACTTTCCTGAGGTCAGGACTGTGGAGATTGTTGGGAGGGGGGCGGGGGGGCGTCCTTGTCCTCTCGCAACCCCCAATGTTCCCTCTGCTCTCACTCTCAGGGCAAGAACACCCTCTGGACTTTCCTGAGAACAAGCAACCTGTAGTCCCTGAGCTTCCCCGACCCCACTTGCTCCTCGCAAGCTGCCACTTCCCTACTGTCCTGCTGAACCTCTAAACTCATCCCAGAACAGAGAGAGGGAGGAAGAGAAAAATAAGTGACTTCCACCACTAACTTAGCAAACTGGAACACATCAAACACAAACTTCTCCATCTTTATCCCATTCGGTCTTAGCGGCTTTACCAGATTTCCCTCCTCATCCACATATGGGACCTTCTTCACGGCCACATGCAGCTTCAGCAAGGGCTCAAACTCCCTGGCATCAAGAGGACAAAAGGGAGTGTGGCTCAGACAGGGTAGCCTGGAACACCAGTCCTCACTTCTGTATACCCAGCCAGGTGCAGCAGCACAAGGACCTGGCTATACCTCTGGGAAGGACACAGGCTTTCTCTGTGCATCCCCAGGGCCAAAAGCCAGGACCCACCAGACACAATACCCCTGCCCCAAGCACCTCCCTCCCCCAACCCCCGGCTAATGACAGGGCAGAGGTGGGGCCAATCCACAAGAGAGAGCTGGGACCAGGGCCTCGTACAGAGTGTACAGAGCCTGACTCATTGGAACTGGCTTGTTTACAGTAACACTGGAGTTCTGTCTACCGACCCCCTTGCCACGCCCAGCAGTGGCCTGGCTCAGGCTAGGTCAGCTCCAGCTACTGTGGCATTCTTAGATTCAGCCTGGCATGGGTTACCACAGCCACCGGTGGCTACATACCTGGTGATCATATCCAGGAAGCCTCTGGTGAAGAAATGGTTGCAGATGTTGCCTGCGTTGTACAGCAAGCCCCCATCAGCCCCACGCTGCCCAGCAATCTCAGGGCTGATCTCGCTGTATTCCACCACCTGGGGGACACCATCCACCTGGCACACCACACCCACTGGCTCCTCAGGGTACGCTTTCTCCACCACCTGCAGCCACCAGGAAGGATGGGATTTAGCAAGAGTTAGAGCCAAGTGCCAAGGTAAATGAAAGCCTGGTGCTCACCTTGGCACCACAGTCTGCTCCCTGAAGCACACAGAAGCCAATGAAGACTGGGTCAGCCAGCCGCACCAAGATGTTGTCTACACAGTACACATGCACAAACTCCACACCCCGCTGCTTCATGTCCTCCAGGATCTGGTGGTCAGCCAGGGCACAGTACAAGCCCCCATTGCCATCTATAAAGGAGGAAGCAATGGGTTACCCATGGACTCCGGCCTGATCTCCTGCAGCACAAACCAAGAGCCTGTGACTCCAGACTGGCCAGGGCCACATAGCCTGCCCAAGTATATCTTACCTGGGAGTCAGGTCTCCTGATTCACAGCTGTACTCAGTGGCCCAGGTGGGGCAACCTTTCCCTGTCCAATGTGTGGGCCATACCTGGGGCCATGGCAACTTTGTCTTTCCGTTCCAAGATGGCCTTGCCCTCAAAGGTCACAGCAGGTAGCATGCGCTGCTCGAACAGCACCACGTTAGTGGGGTCCAGGTGGAAGAAGTCATGCTCCTTGAAGAACTTGATTGTGGGTCTCAGTGTAAACTCACTAGTCATGATGTACCTGGAAATGTCCTAACAGTGAGCTGCTGCCAGGGGAGTCCGACTCAATCTGGCAAGTGGGGCAGGAACAAGTCTAGAATGGGGTTCAGTAACGGCAAGTACTGGGCTCTGTCTAGGGCCGTGCTAAGATTGGGTCTAAGGTCTTGGTGTGGGGTAGGCCTGGGTCAATTTAGGGGTGGTCTTTTTTGGGAGGCTGGCATAGAGGACACACCAGGGCACGGTGCAGTGGGTCCCCAGTCGCTGGCCAGCCAACTGTTGGACACGCCGGATCCGCTCTGCTTGCAGTTGGTACAGGGTCTTGTGGCTGGGCAGCCCAACTTGATACATGCCCTTGGGGTAGGTGACACCCAGGCGAGTGCCCTGCCCACCGGCCAGCAGCAGGACAGCTACCTTGTTCAGAGCAATCTGTCGGAAACCTGGAGGAGAAGCGCGTCGTGAGACGAGGCCTCTTTCACTTTGGAGAAACATGTGAGCCGGCTACTGCACGACTCTACTAAGCGCAGGAGGAAGGAGTTGCAAGGCAAATAACTCCCCGCTGCACTTCCCGAGTCCGTGTCTTCCACTTCGCCCCCACTCCCCGCACCCCCGTAGGCTCTAACTCTTCCGGCCTCAACGGGCAGCGCCTGCCCAACCCCCGCCTGGCAGGGCGCTGCCTACCTTCCTCTTCCCACCGCAGGCGTGTCTCTTGGTCGCAGCGGATCGCGCTGCCCATGCATTCTGGGGGCAGGGGCTGCAGGCGCGCCGCCAGGTCGGGCAGAGGACCGGAGGCTAGCGCGCCCGCAGCTGAGGCGCGCTGGCAGTGCTCACGCAGCACGTCGGCCTCCAGCGAGGCGAGCTCCGCTAGCAGCCTGGCTCGAGCCTCCGGAGCCAGGTCTGCACAGAAGCGCAGGAGATGTTCCTGGCCTGCGCGCTGCAGCTGTGCGCGTACATCCCTCTCCGAGGCCATACTGCAATGGCAGCTGCAGGCTCAGCCCGTACTCGTGACTTTCTGACCAATGTCACGAGACCAGGCCGGCGGCTAAGATCCCAGAGGGGGTGGGCCCAGGGTGCAGCACCTCCACCCGAGACCCCGCCCCCTTCTCCTCTTGGGCTCCAGTTCTGTCTTCTTTGGCTTTGCCCGCCTTCAACCCTTTTTAATTCAATTTCCCCTGGGCGTTGCCCGGACTTGAATCCTAGGATCTGGCCTCCCAGTCTAACTCCATTCGAGGTGTACGGTCCAGACCAGGCCTTCCTAGTACCCCAAAGCCTGGGCGTTTCCCTCCTAAGTAACTTGCCCTGTGGAAGAAATGAAGTCTGAGGTACCCGCACTGGGCTAACCAGACCTAACCCAGCCTCCTGCTTGTCCACAGCCGGCTGGGTGGTCTGCAGCAGAATTTTTGCAGAGCCATTGTCGTGAATTCCGGAGTGATGGCACCTAGGTTTTGAAGGAGCCTTAGCATAACTTAGTCCGAAGACATACCTGGCAAGCCAGGAAGTCTCGTATGGCTGAGAATTGCTTAGATGAGGGTTCCTTCCGACAACCGCTAGATCAGATAAAAGATTTTGGTATGCGGAAAATGACTTGCTAAAAGTGCCTTTTGTGAAACTGGGAAGTTACTTCTGGAAAAAGCGCTTCTGGGAAGAGCTAGCCTTCAATCCTGGAGAGATTGGTTACTGCTATCTGTCAGTGTCTCTCTTTCTTCGGACTAATCCTCTGAGTAACCCAGAACCAAGACAATGGCCTGGGAGCCTCTCTCCTTAGAAGCTGAGCCTGAGAGGAGTCCCCTTGATCCTGTAAGCATTCACCTAGATCCCCCACTGCCCACACTGGGAGCAGCAGACCAGACTCAGGCTAGTTTTAACATGCACCCACCTCCCCTACCTGCCTACGTTTAGGACCTCAGTTGTTCCAGACTGACTCTGCAGCCCCTTACTGCTTTAATTTGCTTTTTCATAAAGCCTCTTGTTTGTTTTTGTTGTTGTTTTGTGTGTGTTGTTTATTATTTTTGAAATGAGACTTCTTTGTGTAGTCCTTTCTGTCCTGAAACTCTCTCTGTAGACCAGGTGGGCCTCAAATTCAGAGATCTGCCTGCCTCTGCCTCTGGAGTGTTGAGATTAAAGGTGAGTCCCACCATCACCTAGTATAGATAAAACCTCTTGTAAAAAGTATAAAAGCGCCGGGTGGTGGTGGCGCACGCCTTTAATCCCAGCACTTGGGAGGCAGAGGCAGGCGGATTCCTGAGTTTGAGGCCAGGCTGGTCTACAGAGTGAGTTCCAGGACAGCCAGGGCTACACGAGAAACCCTGTCTCGAAAAAACAAAAAACAAAACAACAACAACAACAAAAAGTATAAAAACAGGGCTGGAGAGATGGTTTAGTGGTTAAGAACACCGCCTAGCCTACTCTTCCAGTGGTCCTGAGTTCAATTCCCAGCAACCACATGGTGACTTCAAACCATCTATAATGGGATCTGGTGCCCTCTTCTGACTGGTATGTCTGAAGATAGCAACAGTGTATTCACACACATAAAATAAGCAATTTTTACTTAAAAGAAATTTACAAAAGCACAACTTCATTTCCGAAGGTAAGGTAAAGGTGGCACACACCTTTAACCTCAGTATTAGGAAGGCAGGCAGAGGCAGGTGAATATCTGAGTCACAGGACAGACAGGGCTACACAGAGAAACCCTGTCTCAAACCACCACCACCACCACCAAAACAGAAAAAAAGTTCAAAGGTGAGACTGGAGACCATCATAAGACCTCTTGTGTTGTGCAGCCACAAGATGGCTCTCAACCATCCATAACTCCGGCTCCAGGAGAGTCGGACATCCTCTTTTCAATCAAGCACGAGTGTGATGTGTAAATACTCATACATGTTAAACAAGATACATAAATTTGAAGGGAAAACAAAGGGTTTTTTTTGTTGTTTGTTTGTTTTGTTTTTCCAGACAGGGTTTCTCTGTGTAACCCTGGCTGTCCTGGAACTCACTCTGTAGACTAGGCTGGCCTCGAACTCAGAAATCCGCCCACCTCTGCCTCCCAAGTGCTGGGACTAAAGGCGTGTGCCACTGCCTGGTGAAAACGAAGTTTAAGTGGTGCTTTAGGATCCAAAATAAAAAGTACCATCTTTCTCAGGTCTACACAGGCTGACTTGTGTTAAGGCCCGATGTGTTTAGGCAGGCAGCTTCAGTACACAGTCGCTTCCACAAACACCTCAGATGGAATTTCTCTTGGATCAGTAAGGATTTTAGTCTACAGCCACAGCCTAGACTTGCTTCTGAGATTTTGCAATGGATGGCTTTTCTCCCATCTGAACACCCCTCCTCAGTCACAGCACTTCCTTTTTTATTATTTATTTATTTATTTTAAAGATTTATTTATTTATTTTATGTATATGAGTACACCACAGATGGCTGTGAGCCATCATGTGGCTGCTGGGAATTGAACTCAGGACCTCTGCTTGCTCCGGCCCCACTAGCTCCTGCCCCACTCACTCTGGCGTAATACACCGTAGCTGTCTACAGATGCACCAGAAGAGGGGGTCAGATCTCATCACGGGTGGTTTGAGCCACCATGTTGTTGCTGCGATCCTGAACTCAGGACCTTCGGAAGAACAGTCAGTCCTCTTAACCCGCTGAGCCATCTCACCAGCCCCAGCACTCTCTTTTTTTGTTGTTGATGTTGTTTAGTTGGTTGGTTTTTCAAGACAGGGTTTCTCTGTGTAGCTCTGGCTGTCCTGGAACTCACTCTGTAGAGCAGGCTGATCTTGAACTCAGAAATCCACCTGCCTCTGCCTCCCAAGTGCTGGGATTAAAGGCGTGCACCACCACTGCCTGGTGTCACAGCGCTTTCTTACATTCTCTGCCTGACTACTCCATGAGGAGTAAACTCAGGAGGCAGGGTAGTTTTTTCCCTCAGTCCATTGCTCTCCCTCTCTCACCTGCCACGAATAGCAGACACATGGGAACACCTTTGTCTACTGAGCAAATGAGTGTTAGATCTCAAACCAAGCACCACTATGACTGGGTCCCAGCAAAATGTTCAGAGAGTGTTGGCTGAATGAATGAGTGAATGAATGAGCAAATAGGCTGCCTTGGTACGACTTCCATGCAATAGAAAGATAATTCCAGAAACTATGTGGAAGGCAAGGACAGCAGACAGATAGGTAGGAGTCAGGTGAGCATCAAAAGCTCCACCTCACAGGCCATAGTCCACAACTATTATCACCTTCAGGGCTAGGCAGGTAAGGGGGCCTCTAGGGAGACAGGTCAGGCATGCCCTATGGGCCTCCTAAGTCAGGATAGACCCCTAAATTCGGCTTCAAGGTGTGGGTGGGAATCAAGGTCCTTGGTCAGACTCTCAGGTTTGAATAGCTGAAAGCATTTCCAGGACTAGAAGACTGTGCTTCCCTGGGCAAGCCAGGGTACAGATTGCTGTGAGGTTGGCAAAGTTCCTCAGGGCCCAACTCTGTTCCACCTGCCAGAGGGCTGTGGTCAAGGGCTGAGACTCAGGCCAGAGTGGAGACCAGAAAAACCAAGGGCAGGCCTAGACTGTGCAACAGGACTGGCTTTCCAGAACCATGCAATCCACATCAAGAGGCCTTGGAGTCTTGCTAACCTGGATACATCCCTTCACACTTCTCCTGGTTGGCACAGTGAGAACATAAACCCTGGTTTGAATTCTGGAAGTTCCCTGGGGTGGCAGCAAAACTGAGAGCCACGGGGCCAGAAAAGACAAAGGATTGCCTACCTTTGTCTTGAGCTCAGAGCCAAGCACTGATTCCACTCTCAGTCACAGGGAAGCCCAGAGACCCAGGATCAGCTTCAGCTACCTTCTCCTGGACAAGGAGAGGCTCTTATGTCCTTTTTAAATATTTTTTTGAAATGAATGCTTTCACAACTTCATACGCATATAACGTACTTTGATCATATTCCCTCACCATCTTCTCGGATTCCCTTCTCCCAAGTCCTTTCTTCTTCTAAACAAGGCCCCCTCACACTTTCCTGCCACTGTGTGTGTGTCCCCCACTGCATTTAATCAGAATTGTCAGCATGAACGTCAGCTGGAGGTTCTTGATATGAGCAAAGCTTCATTGCTAAGGAATATGACACCCTTCCCCCAGCAGCCGTTAGCTGCCTACCACTACCTAGGCAGAGGCTGGGTCTCATGAGCCTCCCCAGCACCCATGGGTTCTTCTCTGCACGTAGCCTCCGTTCACCAGGGTCCTGGGCTGAGTACTGAGCAGCATTGGTTTCACTTCACGTAGGTGGTTACTCCTGCACCTAGCTATGCATTTGTCCCAGGAACCCCCAAGGCCCCATCCTAGCATGGTTCCCCATTGCAATACAGCATTTGCACTATCCCCTCACCAAATGAAAACTCCTGTATGCTTATTATCTACTGAGTGTCTATATTTCAGACCAATGCTAGGCCTTGGGATGGCTCTGTTTTATTCCCAAACATCGCAGTAATTCATGGTAAGCAGTCACTCCAGCCAGGCATGTAAAGTAAAAACATCTAAGAAGATTTGGAGGCAGGGGCAGAGGAAGCAGGTGCCTGGGCCAAGTCCACAGGGTTCATAGCAAACAATCAACACAGAGGATAGCCCTCTTCATGGAGTCCAGGGCTTGGAAGAAAGGGAGCATGAATGGATACCCTAGGGACTAGGCAAGACTAGGTAATTAAAACGTGAGACATCGGCTGGGCGGTGGTGGTGCACACCTTTAATCCCAGCACTTGGGAGGCAGAGGTAGGCAGATTTCTGAGTTTGAGGCCAGCCTGGTCTACAGAGTGAGCTCCAGGACAGCTCCAGGGCTATACAGAGAAACCCTGTCTCGAAAAACCAAAAAAACAAACTAACAAACAAACAAACAAACAAACAAAAAAACGTGAGACATCAGAGAATCAGAGGGTCTTTGACCAGGTCTGTCCCCAAAAGGGTAGATAAGGTCCTTGGAACTCTGGGCCCACCAAAATACTTTACTATGAATGAACCACAACTTTGGGTGAGATGGATGCGGTAGAGCACACCTTTAATCCCAGCACTCAGGAGCTCTGAGTTCCAGGTCAGCTTGGTCTACTACCAAGTTTCAGGCCTGCCAAGGTTGCATAGTAAGACCCTCTCTCAAGACAAACAAACAAACAAAAACAATTTTGAATGAGCAACCCCTAGAAATGTGGAACCAGGGGAGTTGGGCAGGGAAGTTGCTTCCACAGACTGAGACACATGCCCTATTGCCAGAGGCCTTCCCAGATGGGCTGAGGTGAAATCCTGAGTTAAAGGGTCTGTCTGCAGGCATTCAACAACGTTGTTGAAGAGTCTCTCAGTGTATTTAGAAAGTACAGGCAACAGTTAGCAGGTGGGCTTTTCTCAGTGGCTACATTTGTTTCAGTGACATCCAGAAGTTTGGGAAGGTGAGCAGGTGTAGGCATAGACAACAGGCAAATGAGTCGGCAGAGAGGGCAGGCATCCTAAGGATCTCCCTCTAGGGGGTGCTCCCAGCCAGCCCTGACACTGGCTTCTGGGTTAAGAATGCAGCAGGCTAAGGCCTAGAATCAGAAGGGCCGAGTGGTCCCACTGCAGAGCTAGGCCAGGACTATGAAGGCCAGAATGATGGCTAGAGATGTTCCTAAAAAGGGCCAGAGCAGGGGACCAGGACCAGAGCACCAAGGGAGCTGGTCACCGGATGGGCATCTGGGGACAGAAGACAACCTGGCTTTGTCCTATAGTTGGCAGGACAAGACAGACTGTCCCAAAGGACCAAAGGTAGAGCTGGCAGTTGTAGGGACAGAGGCCTCAGTGAAGGAGAGCGCCCAACTGTCTGGAGCCTATAATCCTCTTGGGGCGTTCTTAATGCAAGAGAAGGGAGCCCCTGAGTCAATCGGCGCCTGGGGCAGGGGACCCTCAGTGTAAAGGACCAAAGAGAGCAGGAGGGGCTAGACACTCTATCCTTACCTGTGAGGCTACTTGGGGTACAAGATTTGTGAAGGGCCCAAAGCCCCGCCCCTTAGATACGTGGCTGGGAAGGCGGAGCGCTTATGAACCAGAGAAAAGGCTCTACGGAGGCAGGGGGAATGGTGGACGTGGAGGCAGGGGGATCGTGGGCAGCAGCAGCGGTAAGAACTCTGGCTGGTTCTACCAGCTTCTAGTCCGGTCTCCCGGGACCCACTTCCGAGGCGGGTGGTGTGGGCGCCCGCCCCTACTGCAGGAGAAATCAAACTGGGACTGGTGGCTACCGAGCCAATCCCCAAGCAGATGGGCCAGTTTCGACCAATAGCAGCCGTGAATATTAATGAAAACTGACGCGGCGGCGAGCAGATCTCCATTCAAAAACAGCAGCTATTGTCGCCACGGGAAGCGCGTGTCGTCTTGCAGGTTCTGCCTTCTGGTCTTGCGGGGACCGACACGGGTGGAAACTGGGCGCCCATGGCCGTGGCAGCGATGGCCGAGCGTGGCCGCCTGTCGCACGCTGCACCCGTTCCTAGCACGGAGGGGCTACCGCGAGCCTTTCTCCAGAGCCTGCGCACCCTTTTCGACATCCTGGACGACCGGCAGCGCGGCTACGTGCACCTGCGGGAGATCGAGTCCCGCTGGCAAGGTGCAGACGCACGCGAGCTGCCCTGCGGCGTGCTCGAGGGCCTGCGCCAGGTGGCCCCGGCCAATGGCTACCTGACCTTCGAGCGTTTCGTGGCGGGATTGCGCACCTCGCTGCTGAACGCCGATGGCGGCCCGCGGGATCAGGCACGCGTCGCGGCCCGGCCTGGGGACCAGTCGTCCCTACAGCAGCGCCTGATGTTCGCACCGGCCGATGAGCCGCGGACTGTCCTGGAGAGGAAGCCTTTGCCTCCGAGTGCGCGCCCTGCTCCTGCTGGCCCCAGTGGCACCTCCCGGAACCCTGAGCTATTATGTGTCCCGGTGGAGGCGGCGCCCTGCCCCACAGAGTCCGAGCGGCCCCTGAGCAAGGCGCTGGAGCGAATCCCCAGCGCGGATTCGGGTGAGTTTTGGGTGGCTCCTAGTCTCACCTCGTAATTCCAGGGACTTGTGCTAGAAACTGGAGACCGGCAGGGTCCTGTCAGAGGGATGGAGATGAGGACGACTGTGAACAGTCTCTTAAGCAAGATTGGGGCCACCTGGGTGGAAAGGGGCTTCGGCCTGTGCCTGTGTGAGCCAAAGGCTCAGGGCCAAGGGCAGGTAAGTGACTCTGATCACTCAGGAGAAGCCCACTCCGTCTCAAACCTAAGCTAGACATTGGAGCACCTGTGGCCGTGAGAGAAGGCATGCTTCCTACTGTACCCGCCCTAGGCCTAGGCCTGGGAACATCTGGATCCTCATCCTTATTTCTGTGTGGCTGCTTGTGCACGTTTCTTCTTAAAAGTGCTCATGCTCTCATGCTCTAACCTGTCCTGAAGGCTCTTCTCAGTGTGACACCCTGCAGAGACAACCAGGCCTGCTTCTCCACCCAGGCCGAGGAGGTGGCACAGGAGCACCTAGCACAAGTGCTGAAGAAGGTTGGGTGTATGTATGATGTTGAGGAGGGTGTGTGTGTGTGTGTGTGTGTGTGTGTGTGTCCCATAGCACCTGCTGTGCTGTGTGCTGCTGCAGATACACTGCCAGACACAGACCACAGTCTCTGGGGAGTCCAGCAGGCTCCTCTCCCTCCTTCCGGTCTAGTTGGCAGGGACAGGAGACTGTTGAATAGCCCCCGTCTGCCTCGAGAACAGGACCTGCATTATGCCTAAGCATGGAGGCAGGTTCTCAGGAACCCAAGCCCCTCTTTCAACCCTGCTCCCCATTCATCCTGTACACTGCCCTGTCAGGGCTGCCCACTCGTGGCAGCTGCCAGTCCATTTTGGTATGGGCCATTGCTCTGCCAGCCTCAACAGACCTCTCCTACCTCAGCCATATCCTACCGCCTCAAAACAGGGGTTTGGCAAGACAGCAGCCCTTAACTCCCTTGTGAACTCAGATAAACACACACACACACACACACACACACACACACACACACAGAGAGAGAGAGAGAGAGAGAGAGAGAGAGAGAGAGAGAGAGAGAGACTGGGCTCTGCTTGCAGTTCAAGCCTTGACTCCCTGTTCCTGTGGAAGGGGAAGCTTCGAGGCATAGCTGGTCATCTTGGTGGCTGTGAGTTTGAAATCAGCCCTGGGGTGGGGCAGGCTCAGGTTTGTCTGTGGTGCAGATCTGTTTCACCTTGTGTGGCTCTGAGTCAGTTACTCCTCTGAAAGCCATGTGCTCAGGGCCCATGAGTGGGCAGTATTTAGCCACTGCTCTGGAAGCCTAAAGCCAGGCTCCAGTTCTAACTTCTTTTTTTTTTTTTTTTTAATTTTGTAATTATATTTATGTACAGAAAATTTAGTGTACATTTAACCCAACTTAGTGGCCAGTTCTTTAGCCTTTGCCTTTTCCGGCTTGGCAATTCGAGCCACAGACTTGGGACCCAGGACATTGCCTCCCCAGTGGCGACGGATCTCGTCGTATCTGTCATTATAATTGGTCCTAATAGCTTCCACCAGCTTAGCCAGAGCACCCTTGTCTTCCGAGTTAACCTGTGTGAAGGCAACAGTGGTGCAAGTCTTTCTGTGGACCAGGCGCCCCAGCCTAGCCTTTCCCTTGATGATGCAGTAGGGCACCCCCATCTTTCGACACAGGGCAGGCAGGAAAACCACCAGCTCAATGGGGTCTACATCATGGGCAATCACCACCAGCTGAGCCTTCTTGTTCTCCACCAAGGTGGTAACTGTATTGACTCCTGCTCGGAGGACGGGGAGTCTCTTAGTTGGGACGTCCCCTTTGCCAGCAGCTTTCTTCTCAGCACGGGCCAGTAGCCTTTGCTTCTTATCTTGCTTCGTCTCTGGCCTGTACTTGTTGGCAAGCTTAAGCAGCTGAGTTGCTGGAAAATAATCCAATCACACTCTAAGCTTGAATTCTTTTAACGTCTGCTATGTAGCACAGGTTAGCCAGCTTCCTGTGCTGGGGCTACTTGGCAGTCAATCTCATGCGCAGGCCCAATTCTAACTTACTTAACCTGGCATTGAAAAGTTATGCGTATGGCCTCCTAACTAACTGTACAGCTGTGGTACCTGCCATTAATCCCAGCACCCAGGAGACAGAGGCAGCAATCTCAAAGCCCACCTGGGTCTACACACTGAGCTCCACAACCAAAGACCTTGATTCCCCAACAAAACTCCCCTATTGACTGGGGACCCCCTTCTACCTTTCCCTGCCACCTATATTTCTATATAGCAGTTTTCATGTGGCCATGTACTGCAGTAAGGGCAAACTCAGGACCAATTTCAAGTTCCGGAAACTCCAAGCTGGCTCTGTGCCCCAGAACCTCACCTGTTTGCCTGTCCAGGGCCTGGGTGAACTGGTTAATGGCAGGAGGTACTTTGAGACGCTTATAGAGAATGGCTCTTTGCCTCTGCAGCCTGATGTAGCGAGGCCATTTGACGAAGCGTGTTAGATCTCTTTTGGGCTGGATGTCCTGCCCAATGCCGAAGTTCTTGGGCCTCTTCTCAAACAAAGGATTGACCACCTTCTTGGCCTCCTGTTTCTTGACGACGGCGGGGGCGGGGCCACCTTCTTCCCCTTCGCCTTCTTTCCTTTGGGCATCTCGCTCGGCTGGTGGAGAGAGAAAAACCTAACTTCTTTATAGACCAGTCAAGGTCCAGATAAGGATACTGCTATACTTGACGAACCACTTTAGCTCCCTATGAACACATATGGCTTCAAATGCCCAATCCTATGGTATATGCCTCTCTTCTGTGCAAGTCAGGTGCAGGCGTCCCAGGTCCTCCCTAGAACTCAGTGCCAGTACCTGCTCTGGCCCCACCCTCTGGAGGCAGCATCCTTCATTGTAGCTCTCATCGCCTCACCTTGAACCTGCAGGCCACTCAGCATAGCAGGCTGGCACATGAACTTTGGCGCCTGCTTGGAACTAGAGTCTCTGTCATGCACATCTGAGCCAATTATTGTATCTCTGTCACTTACTCGGATGGGTTAGCCTCAGAGGTGATCCTGATGCCAGGAATAGGGTTGGAGAGACTGAGGGAAGTCTCCCCATTACCTGCGCCCCACTTCTGGTAGGGGGAAATGCCCTTTAGACGATATTCAAGGAGTCTTTGGCAAATATGCGCACTGCCTCTGCACATGTAAGCACAGCTCGTTTTATACAGTGATTGCTTTGGGGAAGTCTCCATCCCCAATGAAGAGTTAGTTTTCCTGCTTCAGGTGCTGTACCACAGGGCCCCGTGCAGCTGAAAAGAGTGTAGAGAAAGCCAGAGGGTTCTGCTTATCCATCCGTCTTTGTTTGTTTGTTTGTTTGTTTGGTTTGGTTTTTGTTGTTGTTTTTGTTTTGTTTTTTTGAGACAGGGTCTCCTTACATACTTCTGGCTGTTCTGTAAATCACTATGTAAACCAGGCTGGCCTTGAACTCACAGGCCCATTTCTACCTCCTGAGTGCTGGGATCAAAAGGTGTGGGTCACCACATCAGGGCCTATCCACTTCGTCTCTTATCCTTCACCCTTTGATACTCTTGATATAGGTATCTGATATGTTTTGTCAGGCACTGGGTGACTCCCTGCCCCTGATCCCTGCCCCCCAACCTCTCAGGGCAGGCGAGGGAAGCAAGGCAGGCAAAAGGGGAGACCAAGTCCTAGCTAGGCACAAAGTCAACAGATAAAGCAAAAGCACACTCAGGAATCAATACTGACAGAGGTTCCCAGTACAGGCCTGGTCCCTGGGGTTTGTACTGTCACAGTTAGCTGGAGGGTTCTGGAAGGGCTTCGGACCCAGGATGAGATTATGAGGTCATTAGGCTTGCCCAGAGTTAAGCTATGACCCTGACTATCTGTTACAGGTGCAGCAGCCTGTAAGACCCTGGACACGGGCACAGGTGAAGTCCGGCAGGCTCCACGGGCCCGAGGCGAGCGTCGAAGGCATACCATCACCAATGGTGTGGACTGCAGCCTGGTGAGAGGGGCCAGGACTCTGAGGGACTCTATGTTGTCCAGAAGGTTGGAAACCAGAGAGAAACCATGAGCCTGGTTACTTGGGGAATCCCTGTAGGAGAACTGGTCAGCTGTGAATCTCTTTTTCCCTTCCTGGGCTTAAGGGAAGACAAAGTCAGGCAGAGGGAGAAGAGACTGAGTGTGGGACCCTGCTCTGCCTATCATGTTTACCTCTGCAGGCAGCTTAGTGCACAAAAAGCATGACTGCTTTCAGCTGGAGTGCTGAGTCTGTTCAGTCACTCTGTTGCCCTGGGGAAGCCTCAGTAGAGGGGCTGAGAGGCCAGTCTCCAGTACCACCATCATCCAAAGAGGAGGAACTACGCTATATTCTCCAAGGCATGCGTTCGAACCTTCCCTGGATAAGCTGGTGCTTTCCGAGTGTGCCTGGGCAGACTGCACAGGTGCTGATGTAATTGTGTCTGTGTGCTGGTCTGCCTGTGCACAGGTCTCAGCTTCCACACCTGCAGCTCCTGGAGCACACAGGTGTGTGCAGGTGTGCGTAGTGCCCGGTCTGCTTGCTGGCATGAGTACATTCCTATGCTCACGTGTGTGTTATAGTTGAAGCAGATGAAGGAGTTAGACCAGGAACAGGAGGTGCTGCTGCAGGGCCTGGAGATGATGGCTCGGGGCCGAGAATGGTACCAGCAGCAACTGCAGCGTGTGCAGGAACGTCAGCGCCGCCTGAGCCAGAGCAGAGCTGCCGCTGTGAGTGCTGGGCCACCCCTGACAACAGGACCCAAGTTACCCTGGGTGGGCTCCCTCAAGGCTCTGAACGAGAGAGGAACAGGAGTGCCAAGCGCAGGGACATCCTCATGGTCTGGCTTCTCTTCCAGGACTTTGGGGCTGAAGGAAGCCCCCGCCCTCTGGGGAGGTTGCTGCCCAAAGTACAGGAGGTGGCCCGGTGCCTGGGGGACCTGTTGACTGCGGCCTGTTCTGGCAGAGTGAGTGTTCTGGAGGCTGCCTGGCACCCCCTTGTCCTTGTTCTGTATGCTATGCCAGGAGAGGCCTGGCTCACTGTGTGCTTCCACAGGCTCTGCCTTCGTCCTCTTTGGGGCCCCTGGGCCCCACCTCACCCTCAACTCCAATCTGGCAGCAACAGACCATCCTCATGCTGAAAGAACAGAATCGACTTCTCACTCAGGTGAGGTGTGGGAAGATGGGGCTGGGGCTGGAGGCCCAGCAAGCACTGACCGTCTGCCCACCTGCTCACCTGCCCAGGAGGTGACTGATAAGAGCGAGCGCATCACACAGCTGGAACAGGAGAAGTCTGCACTCATCAAGCAGCTGTTTGAGGCCCGAGCGCTCAGCCAGCAGGATTCGGGGCCTCTGGACTCCACTTTCATCTAATTGGTTGTACCTCTCTAGGACCAGTGCGCACAGACGTAGCTTCAGCTCCATGGCACTGCTGGGAGCCTGTCTTCTGACTGAAGACCACCCATTGGCTTAGACCTCAGAGCTCTTGAGGAGGCATCTGTCTCCAGACTTGGGTGCTGCTAGAGATGTGCTCTGCCTGAGGCTGCTACTTCCCATTGTCAGTGGGTAGTGGAGGATCATCCTCATGTTTAGCTAATTTCAGGCAGCCCTTACAGAGAAGGAGCCATGTTTACACCTGTCCTGAACACTCTTGCAGGTTCCCTGGGATCACTGGTGTTTAGTAAAAAGTATTGGTCACACTGGGCTGTATTTCTCATAATGCCCAGCAGGGGCCGCTGGTTGAGCTGGGTTCCTCTGCCCCTATGTCTCACCGTGGTATTATTACTGAGTGAGTAAGTAGATTCTTGTGCTGAGGGTGGGCTAGGAGGCCTGGAGACCAGGAGGTTAGGGGTTCCTTCTCTCCACCAGGGGCACTATAGAAAGGTGGTTGTGGCTCAGATAGGAGCAGAAGGGAGACATGGAATGGGAGTAGGATGGGGCCATCTAATAGTGGGCTCTATGCCTGTTGGAAGAGCCACAAAGTCAGGGGTTGTGTATAACAAAGGCTGAGAAGGAAAATCTGACTGCAGCTGGACCAGGTCCCTAAAAATAAGCCAATAGCTTGGTTTACCCACCTTATCAAAACTAACTGTCTGGAGAAAGACAGCATCAGGGTAGCTCAGGTTGTGGCCGCCCCCCTAGGGAGGTCCTATTCCCCCCAAATGGATAAAGTTTGGGCCTTCCAGCCAAGTCATGAAATGCACCGTGGGCAGAATACATGATTTATTATTATTTCTTTTTAAAGACAATGTCTCTGTGTAGTCCTGGCTGTCCTGGAACTCTCTCTGTAGAACAGGCTGGTCTCAAACTCTCAGAGATCTGCCTCTCTGGTACTGGGATTAAAGGCGTGTGCCACCACACCCAGCACATCTGCACCTTTTAATGCCTTACTTGGCTCAGCATTGTCATCCTTGACTCAATCATAGGAAAGCGATCTGGGCGCATGGGAAGAAGCCAAGCCTCTGTGGATATGACTCTTTCCCTGCTTATGCCTCTCATTGGCAGCTTGGGTGGGCACAGATTGGATGAGGAGAACCTCTTTACCCTGGTCTGGTGGAACACTGAGTCGTCACAGGTGAATTCTGTGGCCTGGAGACTCCAGTGTGGAATATGAACCCATTGGGTTTGGTTTGGCCGGCAAAGCAACCTGATCAGGTACAAGTTAGTCCAGCACCCAAACCATCTTCTTCAGGAACTGGAGTGATTTCTGGGCATGAAAGAAAGCTAAAAGGTGGTTGTGTTCTACAAGCCCAGTTTATCCAGGTGAACTTGCCTTAGATCGATGCCATCTAGAGACAGGTCTCCATGGCAACAGGTTGGGTCTGGGTCAGCCTCCCCCTGGCCCCCACACACCTTTCCCAAGATGGCCTCCTTCATGTTCTTTGTTTTACCTCTGTACTCTTCCATTCCATGGCTTGGCACTCCTATCCCTCAGGTCCTGGGGATACTTGACTAGTCTCCAGACTCAGC
This sequence comes from Hylomyscus alleni, assembly GCA_019843855.1. Classification (NCBI taxonomy): domain Eukaryota; kingdom Metazoa; phylum Chordata; class Mammalia; order Rodentia; family Muridae; genus Hylomyscus; species Hylomyscus alleni. The sequence goes on from JADRCC010475322.1 coordinate 20,911, forward strand.
CTGTGACATATCAAGAACTGGGGCCTGACTCTGCCCACCCCTTAAGAGACAGGTCTCAGCAAGGTCTTGCCAAGTTCATCAGATGGCCAGGCCACCTCAGACTCACAGCTTCACGTTCTTCTTGGCTTTGCCCAAGCTAGCTACTCCATTTACAAAATAGAATCCTTTCTTTGCACACTAGATCCTTTTAAAACTTGCTCATGTCACATGACAGAGTGTAAAGACGAAGGAGGTGGCAGGCGGCTGGCAGGAGGGTCTTCAGAGTGAGTTCCAGGACAGCCGGGGCTGCACAGAGAAACCCTGTCTCAAGCCCTCACATACAGAAAAATGACACCAGTGTCAAGTTGGGTGGGCAGCTTGTCCTCTGAAGTGTCTGTCACATCTTGAAGAGCTGCCTTCCCTGCTGACATCATCATAGGGTCAGAGGTAAGAGATGGAACAACACAACCTCTGCTCCCGGGTGACATTCCTTCCGAGACCTCTCCTGTGACAGGAGGTACATTGAAACAAGATGACACAGATGGGATTCAGCAAACACAGCCTCACAGCCTTGATATTCCAAGGAGAGTGAAAAACGTGCTTGTGCTTTCTGTAATACTATAGTTTCTTGGAAGTCTGTGGCCTGGAGCCAGACTGCCTGGGAGGCCCGTGAGACCTCAAGGGAGAATTTATTTTTTTATTTCTGGTCACAGGGTTTCTCTATGTAATCCTAGCTGTCCTGGAACTCACTCTGTAGACCAGGCTTGTCTCAGAGATCTGCTTGCCTCTGCCTCCCAAGAGTAGGGATTAAAGGTGTGTGTCACCACTATCAAGGCAGTGTTTTAAGTGGTCCTGAGGGGCACTACCATAGGCCAGAGCAGATCCTCATGGAGCTCCAGCCCTTGTGGCATAGAGTAGGGAAAGCCTCTCCTGCAGCCTGACCTGTCTTTTCTGAGGCAAACTGCTGGTCGTGCATGTAGACTCCCAGTTGTGACAACACAAACTGTCAAGAGACATCTTTCACTGTTCTCAGGGGAAACTGCCCTGGTTGAGAGGAACACAGACACAACAAACAGGTTTCAAGCATTTTGTGTGCAGTAAGTTCTAAGGAGATAAGCTTCTCTAGGCTTAAAAACAAACAAAAATCACAGGTCACAGAAGCCAAGAAAAGACAAGACCTGAGGGAGAAACGCTGGGGTACTAGAGTGAGCACAGTAAAGAGTAATGACACTTTATATATCTAAAGAGATGAAGGGATCCTTGAACATGTGAACAAGGAATGGACTAGTCTGTACTCTTTATTTTGCACAAAGTGTTACCTTTCAATAGAGTAAAAGGATGTTATTATGAATCAAGTAGAACTTCTAGAAATGAAAAATGCTACAAGTAAAAGTCTCTCCAAATGAACTAAACATCAGACAAAACCCTTCATTCCAGCTAGAAATGAGCTGCATTTCCAGACAGGTTAGGAAGCTATCCAGAAAATAACCCTAAGCAAGGAGAGAGAGGGAGAGGGCAGAGAGAGAGAAAGAGAGCTAGCAGAGACAGAGACAGAGGAGATACAGGCTGATGGGTGAGGATGGATATCTGGAGACAGAAGTAGAAGCGCTCAGAGTGTCGAGCCTGCAGCCCTGTGAACATCGTATGGCTGTTGTGCAGGCAAGGATAGTTCTGAATGCCACCCAACACAAAATTGTGAGCTTACTTTAAACCTAAG
>JADRCC010475340.1:0-11349 GCA_019843855.1 Hylomyscus alleni
TGTTTTGGATTCAGACATTCTAATGACTCACTTTATCAGCAACCTATGTAGAATTAAGAAAACATTTATTTCTGAATTTCTATTTTCTCACCTGTTATAAGGAGATTGGTAAGACTTTGAAGTAGGAAACTGAACAGAAAGCATTTGCAATGCTGAGACTAAACTGACAGCCATACATCCTTGTTCATGCTGCCTTTGATAATTGAAGACATTTACTTTTTTCTCATTCTATTCTGTTTTAAACTACCTTTTCTACAGTTTGTGTAGAGAATTGGTTTTAAAAGATACAATTTCCTGAATTGTGTGCAATACTTTGTCAGTGTTAAATGCTGGCGCTGGAACCAGTAGCTAGACTTAAGCAATTCTTGGTGTAACTGGATCTGTTAATACACTAAAACACAGTATGGAGCTTTTGCTAAACTGGACCACAAGGAATAAGTGAAGAGAAATGCCTTCTGTGGTAGCTCTGTGTGGAAGACTTGCATCCTTTTATAAAGAAATGAAAATATTAAGTATCATTCCACTCTCTACTGTCAAAGTCGTAATTATCAGAAGCAATACATCTCAGCATGCATTTCGACCATACATACGTTTTTCTTTAAGTCCAAGCATCCTTGCAGCACTATGACATTAAGATGGGAGTATTAAAACTCTTGTTATAGAAGATTCCTATGCAAATCAAACGTCTCATGTGTCTAAGAATGAGCCATGAAGACTGTGTGATGGCATTAGTGTCAGGTAAAAACAGAGACTTCACTACTAAGGTTTTCTCTCTCATCAAGTGTGGATTTAGATAGCCAGTTTACAGAAGTCTTGGAAAATGTTGTTGGTTTGTTTTATGGTATTTGGTCATTTCTTCCTTTGTGCTTCGCTGTTGCAGCTGAACTGTTCTGTTCTCTCGTTCATGGGCAGAGTAGTTCTTCCATTAATTACAAAAAAAACCAACTTAGAATCACACATGATCTCTGGATACATATATAGAAGAAGTCTTTCTGTATTTATTGATTAAAAAGACATCTTGCCTCCACAGGTGACTGATGACAATAAATTAACATGAGTATAGAGCTAGGTTGTTTTAATGTTCAAAGAACCATTCACAATTCAAACACACTTGCCACTGCAGTAATTTGAGATGGACAGCATGTTAGAATCATATTTGCTTGGCCTGACTGGTAGAAAACTTGCTATGAGTGAGTTATATCCTCCTCTAATCTTGACACAAGATATACAAGCTATGTACTATAACATTCTTTTCAGAAATGTGCTTTCCTTCAACATTTATCATATAAAGCAAATATTTAAAGTTTGGGTCTGTTTCAATCTGAATGAATGAGAGAGACATTATAAAACAGAGCAATAGAAACCACATAGATCTAGAGATTTCACTGAAATTCTCATAAATAGCTGAGACTGTTTACAAAAAAAAGCCCTTGTGTCAATATGTTATCACTCATCACACTCCAAATGTCATGTGGGTTGTATGAGACTTGATCCTAGAAGTCCATTGCAAGGGATCTTCATACTCTTGGTCTTAGCTCCAGAATTATGGTAGTCCACCTCCAGAAGATGTGCCAGAAGCCCCACAAAGGGGATTCTCTAGCTCATCCTTTACAGTGGTAACGAATACTAATACTCAGACTGAGTATCCCCTTTATGTAGCACATGAATCTCACTGTTCCTCTGTCAATTGAATTCTCTGAATGCCATTTACTCTCATGCTTTGTGGAGATATGGGAGCTGAGTTTTATTTTTCTTTTATTTTCCTTTAAAATCCTCAGCAAATAGCACCGAAGACAAGCAATAACACCGCCTGTATGCCTCGTTAATGCATGCAACTGAACATAGAATTGTTAGTGTATTTTTGACATTTGGTAAATGTGAGGAGGCAAAAAGGATTTCACCCATAACTTGACTTGACTAAGTAGGTCCTAACCTGATTGATGGACCGTGTGCCAAGATAGTTGTACTTTGTGTACAACACAGTCCCTTTGGGGCCTGACAAACATAATGTTGACAAAGAGAGTAACAGTCTTTCTGGTGGAGCTTGGCACCTAGTGGTATGAGCTGGTAAAAGTGAATATACTGCCCTGGTCTGACTAAGTGTATTGCAAACAGAAAAATAAGTGCTACATCAAGGGCTATTCACCCAGGGTCAATTCAGCCCTCATTATGTACATGTATGTATATTTATGGATGTTGTTTGAATGTGATAGCAGGAAAATTTTTGGTATTTCTCTTGGGTCTCATTGGAGGAATTAGACACAAAAAACACTTTTACAAATAACCAAAACCCACTGTATACTGATAAGTCTTTCATTTTCTCACATTAACTGTATGAGAAACATACTCTTATCCTGGATAGAGAAACACAATGTATGATCTTTTTTTTCTGAGTCTGTGAGCAGCTTGGATTTTATTTTATGTATGTGTTCCTTGAGATCCCTGGATGCAACTGAAGTTTGGATATACCTCAGCAAGGTACAGTAAGATACCTATAAGGCATTAGAAAATACTCATCTGTTTAGGTTGGCATTGGCTGACCCCTTGGCACAAGAATCTTGGTGCCAATTGGTGATTCCAGGTACCATGGTCATTCTATGTGCTTCTAAAATAGGGAGTTGGATTCTGGTTTCAATGAGAAGAAGTTGTGTCTAGTAATATTAGCCCTTGGGAGCCTGAGGAAGGAGACCAAGAGTACCAGGCTACCCTGGGCTACCTGGTTAGATCCTGTCTCATAAACACAAAGTAACTCATTTACAATCTTTGAATGATATCATAATTTGTTGTTTATCTAACTTTATGAAACATGCTAAGAGAAAATTTATATTGAAGGCAATCTCTATATTCCTTGGAAATCTAATTGATTTAAGGAAGGCCTGGCCTACTTTGGGGGAGGTAGGCATTCTGTGCCATGAAAATTAAATTAATCTCTTTTGAATATGGCAAAAATGTGGTGGTGTATATCACTTCTTACATTTTGGTATTTATTCATAATGATGTTTATAGAAAAGCTTCAACTTCTGTTTAGAGCCTTTATCAATTCATTTCCATATATGCTCTGAGTCCCCAGAATGGCTTTGCTCTGTGATAGAATGACCACAGGCTCCACTAACACAATTGTCACAATTGCTTCATGTGTGCTTCTAGAGCTTTGACTATGCTCATGATTTAATTGGGACCACATTCAATATATTCCAAGTAAAACATACTACTGATATTTGAATCATTTCTAACCTTAGTTACTAACTTTAGCATCAGGAAACTTACTGCCCATTTTAGTATGCTGGACATTAGCTTGGAGTTGTAAAAAATATTGACCAAATATTCATTACCTCAACACAAAATATTTTGCTTTATATTTGCTTTTATTTTTTAATGCTAGCTTTCCTGAATTTAAGGCAATTTTTTTCAAATCTATATGCATCAAAAATCACCTAGAATGTAAAATACAGACTGATCTCCACCAATAATCTGTTATTTGTTTGGTATGAAAGACCAGGAGTTGTAATTTGAACATATTCTTATATATGTATATGCATGTGTGTATGTCTATACTACGTTTCTGTATTAATTTGTAGGCTAATCTAGAGGGAAGATTAGTGAGGGTGTTATAACATTAGCAAGATTTAGATAATTTACTTGAGAAAATTATGGAAGGGTTAGTATAAGGCCAACCTATAGGTCAAATAGTAACAATGTAATGTCAATGAGGAAAAAGAAATTATGGAGAGAGAGTCATATTGAGTCTATGAAGCCAAACACATGGTTAAATTGAGTGCATAGGTTTTTTGTTTGTTTGTTTTTAAATATAGATTTAAATTGGGGAGACCCACTGTGTGATATAAATAAGGATACCTTTTAGGGAAATGTTAATAGTTGAGATAATAAAATATTTGTTCTCTTTTAGGTTTTGCTAGAATTAACTGAACATACTCAGTACTAGATAAATAATAAGATCTTTATGAATGAATAGCATATAAGAATAGTTACACTCTAATATACTATATAAGAATATATGCACATTATATAAGAATATGTATATGCTGTATAAAAATTGTATATAGACAAAATAGCATTACCAGAAAATACCTTCAAAGCCAAAATGGCAGAGGGATGTGAAATGAAATCTTAGTGGTTGTATCAAACGAAATAATAGGAAAGCATATGTAATAGTTACATGTAGTACAAATATGTTCTTGTTGCTATAAAGAAAGAAAGCAGATCTATGGATACCACACACACAAGGATGCAAATGAGGCAATGTACTCCTACCAAAAGAATGTAAAATACTTAAGTTGCCCATAACATTTGTAAATTTAGCCTCCAAATAATAAATTATGGTTCCTGAAGCACAATTAAAATTCAGCTCTGGACCTTAGAGGTGTGTAAAGAACACTCATGCTACAGTCCACAGCTAGTTAGTTTTCTGTCACATAAAACTAATTCTAAAAATAACTTTAAATATATTACAATAGTCCTCTAATTAAAAACCTACCTATTAACTTTGATTATATCGATAAACTAATGAGATGAGCATAGATTAAAACATTAATATAATTGATTATGTGAACTGCCCCAACTTTATTTTGTCATTATTTAAATTTTAATTGCCGCATTATAATTTAAATGTTGGTTTTGGACATTTTATCAAATGGTTTATTGCCCATGAGCAGTTTCTATGAGGTTTAATTTGAGATTTTCGTGTTTCTTGGATGTAGAAAAATCAATTACAATGAAGCAAATATTTTGAAACTCAAACAGAGATTTTGCCTTTCTTTCTTTCTTTTTTTTTTTTTCTGGAAAGTTCCTCATAGCAATATATGGTATGGAATGGAGCCTAATGTTTTCTTCCTAAGGCATTAACATGCTTGTCATATATGCTCAACAATTTTTTTAAATTGATTTTTCAAGCTTTTTAGTGAAAGATCAATACAACAATGGACCACATTTTCCACGTGGTTTTTAAAATATGTTTAGCATGGTGTCATGGTTGAAGTCTGGAAAACTCTGCTCCACAGTCCACTTTTGAACCTTTCCTTAAGTCTCATGTTTTGAATTTCCATAGTACATTTAAGATGGAATGAAGGAGGCCCTACTATCATCTTTCAATATAATAAAAATATACTTTGGGTTAGATATATTAAAATTTTGATCCAGAAATCTCTGGCTAAGAATAGACAAAATTGTTTTCAGAGTTTAGGGTGGCCCTGCCCCTATTCTCTTTTGCAGAAGTCCGATTTAGTTTATAGTGCAGTAACTAAGGAGCTAACATAGGCTTTGGTCATCATCTTTTGGACACTTGCCCAGTAAATGCCGCTTTGATGAGCCAGCAACTGTAGCAAAGTCATGTGGCTGGTAAATATCATGATTAGTGCTCCTTCATCTTAGGAAGTGGACAATGGAAAGTATCTAGCAGCTCATCCCAGCCCAAATCCCAACACCCACCCTAAAGGTCACATGAGCATGCCACATTCTTTTATTTGTGAAGAAATTTTGGAATCTGAAACACTGTGTCTTTGTTTAACTGAGCATTTCCTTATTAGAAGATACATGCTAAGTATTACAAAATTGAAAATTCTAAGCTCAAAACCTTTTTTATAAACCATTGTATATATCAAAATAATGACAGAGATAGGAAAAAGGAAAGAGAAATCTAACAACTTGTTTCTACAGTAATTCTGTTTTTTAAAAGGGAATCTTGACAAAACTGGAGCCTTGTTAGGGGGTGAAAAAATGGAAAATAGCAAAGCAATCACTTTCAGAATGTCTGAATAGGATTTTCAGTCTTTGTGCAGAACCCAACAGAGATGCGTGCTAAGGATCACATGTATGAACTATTCAGAAAATAAGTGCACACATTTAGCTTATCAAAGTGCCTATAGCAGAAAGGCACAAATAGGAACAGAGGGGCATCTCTGTATAGAAGACAGGACACCGTGGTCTACTGCAGACCCTTGATGCCCTCCTCAGCCTCTGCAACACCAGACAGGGGGCTCCCATGCACAGAAGGGACAGCGGGTTTTAGATGCAGTGACTGGAAATGATGATTTTTATTTTCTCTTTTAATGGTTCGTGTAAAGGATGCCCACATTCTTACCACAGGAACTTCACACGAGGATGGAAAAATTGCCTTAGACACAGAACTCAAGCTTTAATTCTCATTTGTCTTAGTTTCTTACCTCTGTCATTCAACCAGTCTCCATTTGCCTTGTCCTTTTATGTAACTTCCATGGCCTATCTCTTCACAGTGATTTGCAAACTTAAGTGACATTTGAATTACTTGTAAAGTTTACCTAATGAAGGTTGGATTTTGATGACCTTAATACATAACATGAAATGAGTCTTGATTTTATTCTTTGTGGCTTACTTTTCTACTGTGGCTATATGGGTGATGGATATCATTAATTTCTTGTAGTGGACACTGGTCACAAGGAAACTAACTTTATAGTAAATACCCAATTTCAACCCTATCTCAAACTTCATGTCAACCCAGTCTCATCAAATTTCAGTCTGAAAGCTCAATAACTACCTGAATGAATTTAGACAAAAAATTGAATCTCTGTTGACCATTTTCATTTAAAAATAGTGAGATTCTAGTAGCATATCATTTTGGAAAGCACATTTTGAGCATTAGGTAGCTTTCGGAGTCTGGAGAAATGACTCAGCAAGTAAGAGCAACTGATGCTCATTCAGAGCAGCTGAGCTTGATTCCTTTACGTATATGGCAGCTTCTAACCACCTGTAACGCTAGTTCCAAGGGAATTTGATGCCCAGTCCTGACATCTGCAGATGGCTACATACATGTCATGCACATACATACATTCAGGCACACACACACACACATACACACACACACATATAATAAATAAACATTTTTATTGACTGAGTTATTCACTTTACATCCTGATTGCAAAGGCACATACCTATTTTATCCTCTTTGCCATTCTCTTAGCTTCTCTGCCCCCCATTCACCCCTTCTCTTCTTCCTCTTCTCCCCAGAAAATGAGAAGTTTCCTATGGACATGAACCAGCCTCAGCATATCAAGCTACAGCTAGACTAGATGCATCCTCTCCTGCTGATGCAACACAAAGCAGCCTAGTTATGGGGAAAAGGCAAGCAACAGAGACAGCCCCTGCTCCTGCTTTAGGAGTCCTGGGTGAAGAGTCAATTGTACAACTGTTACATATGTGCAGAGGCCCTAAGTCTGTTCCATTCTTGCCCTTGGCAGTTCATTCTCCATGAGCCTCTACGAGCTCGTTGACTGTAGACTTTCTTGTGGTGTTCTTGACCTCTCTGGCTCCCTCAATCCTCCCTCCTCCTTTTCCACAGGATTCCCCAGTTCCATTCAATGTTTGGTTGTGGTTCTCTACATTAGCTTCCAACAGTTGCTGTGTAGAGCTTCTAATACAACACTTATGCTAGGCACCTGTTTGAAAGTATAGCAGGATATCATCAATAGTGTCAGGGATGGGCTCTCTCTTATGGCATGAGCCTCAAGCTGGGCCGGTCATTGATTGACCATTACCCCAAATTTTGTTCTATTTCCCATTCCTACACATCCTTTAAGGCAGGACAAATTGTAGGTCTAAGGTTTTGTGGTTGTGTTGGTGTCCCAATCCCCACATTGGAAATCTTCCCTGTTTATAGGAGATGCCTGGTTCAGGATCCATATCCCTCATTATGAGGAGTATTATCTAGGCTCACCCTCATTGATCAACTATGTTCACAGAAGCTTTGGTCCTAATAGCTCAAAACTGGAAGCAACCTAGATGTACCTCAACTGAAGAATAGATGAAGAAAATGTACATTTATGCAATGGAGTATTACTCAGCCATTAAAATCAATGACAACATGAAATTTGCAGGAAAGCTGATGGAACTAGAAAATATCATTCTGAACCCCTGACCCAGAAACATAAATATGGTATGTACTTACTTATAAGTGGATATTAGTACAGGATATCATAAAGTACAGGATAACTATACTACAATCCAAAGACCCAAAAAAACCTAAATAACAAGCTATTTCCAAGGAAGCAGGTTTGAATCTTACTGAGAAGGGGAAATAGATTAGACCATAGGAGTAGGTAGAATCAGGTTAGGGTTGGGAACAAGAAGGATTAAACTGTGTAAGACTAAGAGAAAGAATACTGGTGAGAGACAACTGAATTGGGAAATCTCTGGGACAAGGTGAGCTACAAGCCTATGACAATGGAAACTCCCAAAAAACTTTTTAAAGAAAGATTAATTATATTATGAATCAGGGACAACAAACTTCTCAACAGAAAATGTAGTAAGTATTTTAGGCTTTGTACTTTAAAATATTTATCTCAACAACTCAGTGCTGCTACAGGATCATAAAAACATTCATGGGTATATATGCAGATGAGTGACTTGTAGAATAGACACCAAATATATTCAGAGTACATTTTAAAGTGTTCTATCTAAATATTAAACAAAGCTTTTCTTCATATGGTTTAATATTAGTGATTAACTCAGTCAATATGAAATACTCTATTCTTGATAGTTTAATATAGTTTGTTTAGTCTTTTTAATAGGCAGATAAATACGAGACCTATCGAGGTTAAATCAGCTTAACCCAACAGCAAGAAGATGTCAGAGGCAAGGAGAGAATTGCTACACTTGGCTCTGCATTCATCTTTTATTCAGAATTAAATGCATTTCCAAAGAAGTATTTGCTTTATGACATCAATTGTATTCCTGGAGTCAAAAGCCAGTAAACTGAGTATCCTTGGACATGATATGCATTCTCTCATAGCATACATCCATCACTTCATTTACATGCAATATTATCAATGAGAAAACTTAAAAATCCATAGCATTTTACTTTATAGTACATTATGAAGTCTGATCACATTGTTCTTCACTGGGTCTATAAAATTTGCTCCTCCTTCCAAGTAGATGTACACTGCTGCCCTAGTTACTTTTGTATTGTTATGAAGAGACACCAGAACCAAGACCACTGATGAAGAGTTTATTTTGAACATACAATTTCAGAGGGTGAGGGTTCATAATCATCATGACCAAGAACATGGTAGCAGAGAAGCATGGCACTGGGAGCTGTAACTGGGAGGAGATATCTTGTTCTTCAAGCAGGACACAGAGAAGGCACATTAGAAGTCACCTAGGCTTTTAACACCCAAAGGCAACCCCCACCACCACGAGGGACATACTTCCTCCATCAAGGCCACACCTGCTCCTCCAATGTTTCTTAAATAGTTCCACCAACTGTGACTCAAGGGTTCAAATACCTGATACTATGGAAGCCATTCTTATTCAGTCTACCTTATATGCTCTTTTTCCAGCATACCTGCTGTGCCCATCACAATCCCAAGTTTGAGCTAGCCACCATTTTACTCTATGAGTCTACAAGTCTTTTAAGGTTCCTTTATTCTTCACATATAAACAGCATGTATTTCTTATATTTTTGTGTTTTGCTAATTTCAGATAGTATCATATATTACAGGTTTTTCTCCAAATGAAATAATTTCCTTTCATTTAAATGCTGCTTAGAATTATATTGTGTCTACAAGTATGTATATTTTCTTTTCTCCTTTATTTATTAATTATTATGACCCAGGTTATTTTCTTGCTTTGAATAGTGTTAATATTGGTAAAATAAAATGGAGACAATAGCAATTTTCTACCACATTGCAATTTTTTATATAGCCAAAAATAGGATTGCTGCTGTATATATGAATTTTATTTTTATTCTTGAGCAATGATGCTTCTTATATCCAGAAAACTTATTTAAGTTATATCACGGCCTCAATCGCCATGGGTCATTTCTCACAAACCCCTGACAGTCTTTCATCTCTTAGACTATAGCCATTCAACTAAATATAAAGGAATGTCTTATTATATTAATTTATACCACTTGATGATTAGTAAAATTTGAGATTTTTTTCACTTATTTGTTATTTGCATTGTCTTTGAAGGGGAGTCTATTCTAGTCCTCTAATCTTCTCTTTATTGCTAATAAGATTGCTTTCATATTATTTATATATTCTTTATATTCTTTATATCTTTCTAATTTTATCCATTTATCTGATATATGAATATTTTCTCATTCATTGGTTGTTCCATTTGTTTCAGAAGTATATTCTTTGCTGTGAGGAATATTTTATCTATGCACATACATTTATATAATTCTTCCTCTGTTTTTCTAATTTGGTACTACATTCTCTCTGTCTCTATATCTGTCCCTTTGTCTCTGTGTTTATCTGTCCATCTCTCTCTCTCTGTCTCTCTCTGTCTCTCTCTCTCTCTCTCTCCCTCTGTGTGTGTGTGTGTATATGTGTGTGTGTGTTGGGGTGTCGGTGCATTTGTATGTGGGCACATAAGCATACAAATGTTTATAATCAATCTTGAACTGACTTTTGTATATTTTGATTATAAAAAGTTTAACTTTATACTTTTCCATGTAGATATCTAGTTAACCACCATTACTTATCAGAGGGATAAGTCCTTTGGAATATCTGATTTTAGGATAATTGTTACAAAGCCATTGACAGGATTTCTAGAGGTTTATGTCAAGATTTTCTGTCATGTTCTATTGTCCTGGGTCTCTGTTTTTTAATGTTCTTTGCAGTTTTTAGTTTCTTTCTATTGGCAGTATATTTTGACATTAGTCAGTATGATGCCTTCAGCTTTGCTTTCTGCTGGATCTTTCTCTTTATGAAGGGATGTCTTTGGTTACATTTGTGTTTTAGGATTGTTTCCAAGCTCTATAAATAAATGGCATTGAAATTTTCTATTGAATTGTTGAATCTGTAAATTTATTTAAATTTATTCTATCTGTATAGAGTATTCAGAGTATTAATTATTTTAATAGGTGAGCATAGGAAGTTTCTTTTGTTATTTATTTTACCTTCAAAATATTTTTTTTAGTTACTCACACTAATACTAAATAATTTGTATAACATTCTGTAGGTAGAATAAGTGGCATAGTTTTATTAATGTCCTTTTTGATAATGTATCCAGTATATAAAAATGATACAATCAATTACAAATTGGTGTTATAATTTTGTAACTTTATTTTTTAACTTTTTTTCTAGTAGAGTAATTATATTTTTCGGAGACCTTATTGCTAGCAAATGAGTCAGTTTCACTATTGCCTTTCCTGGTTGAATGACATTTGCTCTCATGTGTTTATTGACTCCTCTTACATTCCTGACCTGCTTTAATACAAGAATAAAATAGAATTCACAAAGGGATATGGTACCTTATAAGAGAACATAGAGCTACAGAATTGATGATCTGCTTGTTCATGCTATCTGAGTACATTTCTCCTAAATTCAGTCTCTTACTTCCAATGTAGAACTAGAA
>JADRCC010475360.1:0-11099 GCA_019843855.1 Hylomyscus alleni
AATGGGGAAGTCTGGAGTTGTGGAGCACCCTCTCTGAGGTGAAAGGAATTATGATAGGATGAATATCTCTGGGAGAGGTGAATGGGAGGAGGCAACATTTGGCATGGAAATAAATGAAATATAATGAAAAAAATAATTTTTTTTTTAGTAATAGATACTGGAATCACTAATTTGAGCATGATGTTTATTTTTTTTATTTTTTATTAGATATTTTCTTTACTTATATGTCATATGATTTCTCCTTTCAAGTTTCACCTTCAAAAAACAAACAAATAAACAAACAAAAACAACGAGAACAAATCCATATTGCCTCCTCCCACCCCTGTTCCCATGCCTGCCACCCCACCCTCTCCCACTTATTGGCCCTGTTATTCCCCTACACTGGGGCACAGAACTTTCACAGGGCCAAGGGTCTCTCCTCCCATTGATGATCGACTGAGCATGATGTTTCTTAATGCATACTACAATATAGTGGATGTTGGGTAATTATATCTTACACTAATGAGTAAAAAAGGCAGATAATGGGTCCTAAGAAAATTCATATATTGAATTAGAATACTGAAAGTGACATTTTCATCATTTATATAATTTTGGTGGTATATTTTTCATGTTACCTCTGCCTTTTTTACACTATTAATGCTTTTGTTTTACTTCTTTTCATTTTGAGATTATAATACAGTAACATCATTTTTATTTTACCATTCTTCCTCCAAAATCTTCTACTCACCCCTTCTTGCTGTCTTATCAGTTGGACCTCTCATGGGACAGCCATTCTAGGCCCCTGTCTGTAAATACCCCGGAGCATCAGTCATAGTGTCAGGCCTTGTAGCCTCCCTTGGGATGGATCCCAATTTGGTCCAGTTACTGCATTACCTTACCCTCAGGCTCTTGTCCATTTGTGTCCCTGCAGCATTTTAGACTTTTTGTTTTCCCCGAGACAGGGTTTCTCTGTGTAGCCCTGGCTGTCCTGGAACTCACTCTGTAGACCAGGCTGTACTTGAACTCAGAAATCAACCTGCCACTGCCTCTCAAATACTAGAATTAAAGGTGTATGCCACCACTGCACAGCTTCTTTATTACATTTAGTATGCAAGGGTATTGTTTTTTATTAAATGCTTTTCAACATCTAAGGAGATGATCACACTTTTGTGTTTGAATGTAATGTTCTATAATTGCTTGTTAGGAGTATTTTATTTTTAATGTCAATTAACTCCAGCAATGCTCAGGTTAAGTTCTCAGCATAAATTAGTAGAGTGGGGTATGGAAGTACACCATTATCATTGTGTGAGGTTCAGTATATTATTTAAGCTGAAGTAGTATTTCTATTCAAAAGCAAGTGTCTCTTTATTTAATGAACCAGATGTTAAAAACTGGAATTTCAGATTTTTCATCTTGATGACTTTTTTCCTCTCATAAATGTGTAATGTCCTTGCAAATATCTTTTGACTAATTTTTGTTGTAAGTCTGTTTTGCTAGATAACATTTGCTTCATATTACATTAGCATGGAATATATTTTTGAACCCTTTTCTCTGAGATAAAATCTACCCTTCATTTTGAACTGTGTTTGTTGTATGCAGCTGAGGACAGATCCTGATTTCATATCCAACTCATTAATCTTTGTCTTTTAATAGTAGAACTGAGACAATAGTTATTGAAAAATATCAGTGCCCACTGATATTATTTTCTTGTAGTTTTTCATGGTGGTAATGCGTTGAGTTTTGTGTGTGTGTGTGTGTGTGCGCGCGCACGCAAGCATTTATATTTTCTTTTTGTTTTGGTTATATAAGTTTACATATTTGCTATAATTTTTGATGTGTATTGTTAATATCTGTATTATGGCATTTTGTTCAGCATCTCTATAGGACTCAATTATGCACAGGGAGATTTCCCATGGGGGCCATTCCTAACAAAGTCTCTTAGGCTTGTTTCTATCAGCATAGCTTCAGAGGAGATAAGGATTCTGAGAAGGGATAGAATGAGTCACATGATGGTCAAGTAAATTTAGCATCTCTGTTTCACTAGGAATCAGGTAAATTCTGTGGTCCTAACTAATTACCAAACAGGTAATTTTTAATTATACAATAGCCACAGAACAAAGAGAGACTAACTATTATCTAAGTGGTAGCTTCTATGTGTTTGATATTTTATTGTATGGCCATGATTACAAGTTGAGTTACAATGGGAAAATACAAAAAGAACAGATTATATTCTTATATTTATCCCCCTATACCTGGAATTTAAGAAGACTAAAGAATGTCTTATCCAAAGCAAACACATTCAATATTTTACATACTATTTTTATGCTGGCAATTTTTGCAGTTTTAAAGCACTCCAGACAAACAGAAAACACACAAAAAGTCTTTTATGAATACCAAAGAGCAGTACCTAGCTTATTTTACTATATGTCTCATCATCTGTGCTATAAAGCAGGAAAAATGTATTTTACTCAATCTACCATATTTCATGAGTTTTCTTTCTACAGGATTGTAACATGTATGACACCTCATCTTTAAACTACATTTTCAGAGAGCTCTGAGCTATAATAAAAAGAAACCTTAATTCTATAATCTATTTTCTTGATCAGTCAGAGTTTTGTCACTTGTCTCTGTTTACCCTACTTTGATTCTTCTCTTTAAGTTTTCTCATGGAGATACTTCACTAAGATTCTGCTAGAAATGGACTCATTTACCTATGTGATTCTCTGTGCTTGAAGATTTCCAAACAGTGGTTAGATAAAGATCATTTAGGATTTTCCTAAAAGCATTTAAACATATTGTTTCCCCTTCAGTGAAAGACAAGAAGTAAAAAATAATGCAGAAATTTCCAAGAATACAATGGGAAAAGAGCAAAAAAAAAAAAAAAAAAAAAAAAAAACCATGTTAGAGTTAGAAGGAGAGCAAGTATAGCAATCTGCTAAGAAAACCTGAATTGTCTCAAGCAACTGCACTGGCTTCATAACTCTCACCATTTTGAATGGATATGGCTGTGCCAATGATTACTGAAATTTTACTGGGTATTATAATATAGACTAGCATCTTTGGTCTTGTAGTGTCTTCAGTGCATCAATCCAAATCTCCTGGAATTTAAATCTCCTTAGAGAAATGAAGTCAAAATGATTTTTAATGCATTGTGTAAAAGTTAAGCTTATGTTTTCCAAATGGTTATTTCTCTTTCCTTATATTTAGTTTGAATCTGGACATGACATTGTAAGGCTTATATCAAGAATCTCCTGTTTCCAGAAGAGAAAATAGGGTTGGGAATCACAGATCCACAAAATATGGCATTTAAAGTTGTTTCATTACTAAAATATAATTTTCAACTTGGTGACAAGTTTACTCCTGGAAGTACCCAAAATTTTCTTCTAAGAAGACGCTAAACAAAAAAGGACATCAATTTGGAGATGACTTTAATTATGACAAGCTTGCCATTGGTCAAATAAAATACCTAACTTCATCTCTAGATGGAATGCGGTACAAAAGAATCAAAATATACCTATAGGCAAAGTTGATTGCCAAGCTCTACCAAGAACTGTTATCAAGAACTTAACATAATTACTGATTTACAAATATGTTTATCAGATATACTAGGCCAGAAAATTGAAGACAGATGCTCTAACTTCATAGATATATTTCCCTGGGACTCTGAGGACAAAAACTATGTCTGTCATTTCAGCAGTTTGGAAGTGACTTACCTACACATTTTGCAAATTCATATAATTATTCCTTTTCAGGTCTCTAATAGGTTTCCAGTCTAGATAGTTATATTCTCACAATTAATCTTAAATTTGTTTAGGATTTAAGAAGTTTCTGTTTCTGTTTTTGTTTTTAGAACTAGATGTTGCATTGAAGTCAAAGAAATTTTTTTATGTAATACAAGTAACAACAGAAAATTATGTAGATACCAAACTTAAAACTCCCCATGATGATATTAGCAATAGAATTGGCATGTATGTATTCTACAGACATTATAAAGTTTATCTCACCTTATAGTATTCATTGCTGTACTTATTATATATAGGTTACAATTATAAGAAAATGAAGCTTGATCAGGACAAAAATTAAGCATGCATAAGCATAATGGTTTATGCACTATGTGAAAGATATCCTTGTATCATTCAAATATGATATCTCTGACCTCCCAACTTATTACAATCAGGACATGACATTTTAATGCTTAAATCAAGAATCTCTTGTCTCAGGTATGTATAAACATGCTTAACATTTATTTGTAACTTGTCAATAAAAGCTGATCACACATTGGCTGGGTAAAAAAGATAAAAGGGTGGAAATTTTACCAGTGAGGAAAAAAAGAGAAGAGTTCCATTAGAGTTTAGACCCATGACCAAGGGATGCAGAGAGAGGTCATGGAAACACATTTGAATCATAGAAAGTCAGACTAATAATAAAATGTAATTATCCTGAGATTTGGATAGGAGGTAGCCAGATTAGCTTAGACGATTATGGGAAACTACTCAGGTACTGCTTTAAAATCTTTGGCAACCTCATCCCTACACTTGACTCCCTGTCTTTAATTGGAAGTAGACTCTACACATTCCCTCTACTCAGAGCTCAATATTTAATCTAAGGCCTGTGTAATACTTTAATATGTTTAGGTATGGGCCTTGAATTCCTGTATTCTTCAATATTTTTAATATGAAGAGGTATTGTATTTTTTATTTTAACAAATGCTTTTTCTTCATCTAATGAGATGACATTTATATAACTATGACATTCATTATAAGATAAGGAAATTCTTATAATTATATTTCATGAATTATACATACTGAATATAATATATTCTATGCTTATATAAGTTTTTAAATTTAACATATATGTAAATATATATGTATATAGGTATAAAAGAAATTTCAGTGTCTAGATACCAATTGTTTGTCTTATCATGCTCATTTGTTTTGTATTACTTGACAGAAACTAAAACATTTCCCTAGACCTCTATCACCTTGTGCTATGTAATAAGTCCAGATATAGGAAGGACCAATAATTTCAACACTGTCTACTGCAAATATAAAAAGTCCAGTGCCCTTATGAAGAGAGCTTGTATAACTGAAACACTGTGGTTCATCAAGGAGTAAGTATTGATTTTTCATAAAAGGATAATAAACAAATATCCTCACATTAAATTCCAGGTAGCCCAAGATGCTCTATACCAAGCAGAGTGGCACAGAACCTTAGATGATATGGTTTTGGGAAGCTTCATTTTCTATGATGATTTTATGTTAAAATTCTGATTCACTCCACCTTAAATCTTACTCATCCTTGATTGATCTTTTAGTCTTGTGTGTCATTTTCTCCTTACTTAATTTCAAGGTGAATAATGTTTCCTGAATTTAAACAACATGATTGGATTGTTTGTCTTCCCTTTCTTATAATCGATATTATTCTGAAAGATATATTTGATAGGTAAAAGATCAACACACAAAATCATACCAAAATTTTTCATTGCTTCTCTTTCCTGATATTTTTTTATTATCTATACTCAGCCACACACATTATATTCTGCTTTAAATTTCATTCATAGATATGATATTAACAACTAATGACATATTTTTTGTCCTAAAGTGAAACACCTCTAAACAGATTTATTTGCTCTTAGATTCTAAAATAGGGTGCTGAGCACAATCATAACAAACATAAGTTTAGCTCATTATAAATATTAAAAGTTTGAAGTTGGGCATATGTAACAAGTGGTTGAAACATTTTAAATTAATTGTGATAGAAATAGCATTTTTGACACTAGTGTAAAATTATTATAAAAATATTAGGCTTAGATCCCATTCAGTTTCTCTCAACACCACTCATTTACTTCATCTTCATATCACAGACTACAAATCTACCAAATGTCCTCTGTATTACCAGAGGAATTGGCTGTACTCAAAACTCAGATAAGACCTGTAAAGAACCCACCAACATTTGGTCAAAATCTGCCCAGTGTCTCCTAACACACTCTCTCCCCTCAATTTCACATCCATGTCGCTTTGGATTGTGATTGAGATATTGTACTCTTCCAGAGGGAACACAGATCCCTGAACTCCAAGCAAGACCCTATCTTTAAAGTCCAATGTTTCTTCATGGCCCACCTAGTTTTCTGCAACTGTATCTTGTCCACTTGTCTCCATATCTTGACCCATAAATCCCACAGAAGGCCCATGTTCTATCAGAGACAGTGCTAGTACTTGGATCTGCAGATATTATACCACCACTCCAAAATCTAGAAATGTCACAAGAACTAAGAACCACAGAAGACCTTGGATCTGCCAGAGTCCTGCTGATTCAGGCTCCAGGATCTCAATGACATGATGGGGTTAAGATACATTTTAATGTTGTCACAAATGCTAGAAATCTAGGACTAGACTGTTGACTCATTGCAATAAACATTTGGAAATAAATGTCTGGACAGGGTAAAATCCTTTGAAAACACTGTGATATAATATAGTTTTCATGATGAGAAGTATCTTAGTCTTATTGTTGGTAATTGTTGTTGAAGTTCTTTGTTTATTTGCTTGTGTTATATTTTTGGAGTGAGGTTGCAAGCTTAAATGGTGAAAATGAGGGAATGGGCAAATGAGTGTGACTATGGTACATGATGTTAAATAAACAACAAATCAATAAAAAACCTTATTTCTCATACATCAAATTATATACATTGAGAATGGACATCTCCCCCAACAGCAGTCTGTTATCCCTGCTGGAACTCTAATCTCCTTTCCTTTTAATTCTCTGCCTACATCACAAGATCCTGAAACATACAGATTAACTTTCCTTTCCCAACTGATCTTTCCTGTTGCTAAGTCCTCTGGGGCATGTCAAGCAGTGCTAACTAACCTGCTTGCACAGGCAGGTCTCTATTCTCATTCCATGTCTAAACACACCTAAATCAGACCTGCAGATCCTGAACAACACTTGTGGATGCTGACACATTTAGACCTGCTGTTCTGGAACCCTTCAGCCCAAGGATACCCATCATAGGCTTGCCAAACTAGGATAATTTATACTAACTACCCTTCCAATACCTACTAAAAGAGAAACATCCAGAGACTAAAGATAAATCGATGCCTAAAGGCCCTCTAAAAAACACAGTCAACTAAAGCCTCCCCCTGCCTCTATGAGAGTATACAGCTACCCACCTACCCACTCAGGCTCCCTCGATGGCATCCCCCAACACTGGGGCATCGAACCCCTTTGGGCTCAAGGGCAGCCCCTCTCATTTATGTCCAACAAGGCTATCCTTTGCCACATATGCAGCCAGAGGTACGGGTCCCTCCATGTGAAGTCTGCTTGTTGTCCATTCCCCAGAAGCTTTGGAGGTTCTGACCTGTTGACACTGTTGTTTCTCACATGGGGTGGCAAGCCCCCAGCTCCTTCAGTTCCTTCTCCAATTCCTCCAATGGAGACTCTGCACTCAGTCCAATGGTTGCCTGTGAGCAATTTCCTCTGTATTTGTAAGGTTCTAGCACAGCCTATATTAGACTTCCATCAGCAAGCACTTACCAGTTTCCACAATAATACCCAGGTTTGAGGACTCTATCCCCATGGGATGGATTCCCAGGTAACCCTGTTAAAAATGGGGAACAGAACTAAACTGACAATTCTTAACTGTGAAAACTGGAATGGCTGAGAAGCATGTAAAGAAATGTTCAACAACCTTAGCCATCAGGGAAATGCAAATCAAAAGGACCCAGAGATTCTATCTCACATCAATCAAAATGGCTAAAATCAAAAACTCAAGTAACAGTAGATGCTGGCAAGGATGTGGAGAAAGAGGAATACTCCTCCATTGCAAGTGGGATTGCAAGCTGGTACAACCACTCTGAAAATCAATCTGTCAGTTCCTCAGAAAATTGGGCATAGTATTACCTGAGGACCCAGCTATACCACTCCTGGGCATTTACGCAGAAGATGCTCTAATGTGTAATAAGGACACATGTGCCACTACATTTATAGCAGCCTTATTTATAATAGCCAGAAGCTGAAAAGAATCCAGATGTTCCTCAACAGAGTAATGGAAACAGAAAATGTGCTACATAACACAATAAAGTGCTACTCAGTTACTAAAAACAGTGATTTCATGATATTCACAGGCAAATGGATGGAACTTGAAAATATCATCCTGAGTGAGGTAACCCAGTCACAAAAGAACATGCATGGTATACACTCACTGAGAAGTGGATAGTAGTCCAATAGTTCAGAATACCCAAGATAGAATTCACAGACCACATGAACCTCAAGAAGGAAGAACAAAGTGTGGATGCTTCCATGCTTCTTCTTATAAGATTATTAACACAGAGAAATGTATGGTCAGAAGGGGAGAGAATTGGGAACTATAGAGTATATGAGTCTCTGGGCACCATATTTAATATATGTTCTGCAAGATACAAGGAACTATCATAGTAATTTGAACGGAATGAATATAAGTGCTGGAAATAGGGGATGAATAGAAGGAAAAATAATGTTCTGAACACAGCAAGGTAGCTTCCAACTTCCAGGGACTGAGGTAGTAAACACAGCACCGTACAAGTCCAAGAGATATTACATCCAAATATGAAGATGAGAGATGGTATTGGTGAATTGAAATTTTAGCTTATGGAAAAAAAATCTCTCTTTTTTAAATGAGAACCCATACCATTACAAGTTGACCACACTTGGAAGATCAATTGTTCCTGACAATTTTGGCAGCAAAAAATCCTGAAGGGCTTTAAATTGAAGGACACACAATTGGATAGATAGTGAATGTAGGAATAAAGAAGTAGACAATGGTGTGGTTGAGATCAAAATGATTTGTAAAACTAAAGACTATCAAAGAACTAAAAAGTAGAATATAAATGTTTTTAACATATGACATTCTTATCCATCCAATATAATTCAATAGCTACAGCAACAACAACAAACTAAAGCAAATAAATAGCAACAAACATATATATTTGAAAGTGCATTCTTATAAAAGATATTACTAATAAACATGATCACTGAATTATATGCTCAGCCACATAGAATGAGGTTATTTTTCTTTCTTATATGATGAACTTTGAAGATTTTCCTTGTGCTGTGTAGTATCTATCTATATCCATCAGAAACCCTACTATAAAGGAAAACAGTACAGATGACTAATAACAAAGAATGTTTAGCACTGACTTGAAATTGTTAGTCAAACTGAAAATTATCCAAGGTATTGATGCATTATTACGGAAATCACTCATGAATATTAAAAGAATGGATTTCTTATTCAATATCACAACTAAGGTTAATACACCTTGAGATCACTTAAGACAGTGTCCAATATAGTCTGTGCACTTAGCTTGCCATTTAAACTACCCTTTAATGAACAACGAAATAAAAATCTTGCTAGCCTTGGATTTTCTATGTAATCAGCTTTTGTTAACAGCTTATGAATAATGTTAATACCAAATTATATATTTTTCATGACCCTGTTCTAAGATAACTCAATTCATAATAAATGCAAGGAACAAGATTCAGACAGAAAGCAACCATATAAAATTAATGTCTACAAGTGTTGAAGATGGATAAAGGTATTGCTTTCTTTTATTAAACTTTTTATTACTGAAGTCAATTGGGTTCAATTGGATTCACTGACATAATTTCTTGTAAAACTCATTGGAATTACATACGTAACAAACGCAAACTATTGCAAATGATTTCAGAAACCTGGCTTGATGAACTCGACTTGTGAGAAAATATTCTCAAAAGGAATCATGTCTGGAACCCTCAGGTCTACTTACATGAATATAATCACAAGGTATACTTAAAAGGATAATCATGATCAAAATTATTAGCCCTATATTTTGCCTGGCCATAGGATCTCAGATGCAGAGCTCGAGGCCAGAGAATGCTTGAGAATCCTCCAGAGGCAAACAATGAACTAAGTAAATGTTGTGGGAAGTACATGTGTTCTTTCATGGTAACTGCAGTAATAAAAAGGACACCTGGATGTGTTTATGAAAACTTGATATGTGAGATTCTGCCTGCCTGACACTTCATGCTGCATTTTGCTCAAGCACCTATTTGATGACATGGCAAAGATACTGACTTTAATTGTTGTCTTCTTGGTTCTGAAGCTTTCCGTACTTTTTTGCTATTTGAGTGATCCCAGGTGCTTCTGGAGAATAAAAGACGCAGAAAATTATCTAGGAGATAAAGATATTGATTGTTTCTTTTCCATTTACACAAAGAGTGGCTATGTGAAGAATGATTACTTCAGTGAGAATCTAGACAAGCAGTAAGTGCATCTTTCATCTATGCATAAATGCACATTAATCATTCCAGGGACTAGGAGTGAGAGATAAGATCATATGTGACTTCTGTCTGTCCATTTTCTAGGACAAAACTAAAATTTACTTTATGTTTCATGGCTGGTCATTTCATTAATTAAGGTAGTTCATGGTGTTTCTTTTTTATTGTAATTTTAAAATTATAATCCAGTTAGATGCCAAATGAATGAATCACACACTATTGACCTTACTCAAGAGAGCCACTTTATATGACAATTTCCATCTTATGGTTTCATGTGATGCTAGTGTATGCTAGCTAAATGGCTAAATGTCTGAGACATGGAGGGGTCCAAGTCTTACTATGATATCGCCCTCCTCTTCAACTTCTTCCAGCCTTTCCCTAATTCAAACAGAGGAATCTCTGAATTCAGTCCAATGGTTGGGTGTAAGTATCTGCATGTGTCTCAGTTAGCTGCTTGTTGGGCATATCAGAATTCAGCTATGCTAGGCTCCTGTCTGTAAGCTCACCATATCATCAGTAAGAGTTCTTAGAATCTCCTTTAAGAGGGATCCCAATTTGGCCAGGTCTCTGGTTCTCCTTTTCTCCAAAATTATCACTGCAGTTCCTTCAGACAGAAACATTTCTGGGTCAGAGTTTTTGACTGTGAGATCACAACCTCATCTGCCCACATTAAACCCTGTCATTCTCCTAGAGGTGAACTCTAAAAGTTCCCTCTCCCTGCTGTAGGACACTTCATCTATGGACTCTGCTTATTGTTTTCTTCTGTTTAATTAAGATCTTTGAATACATGATCTCTCCAATACTTTTTAACATGAATAGGTATTGTGTTTTAT
>JADRCC010475445.1:0-10632 GCA_019843855.1 Hylomyscus alleni
AGCCTATGGTCCAGGCTAAGCATTCCTCACTTAAAGTGCCCTCATGGTCCATTGAGTTTTCTGCATTCTCCAAAGCTTGGTTTAGTCTTGCGTCCCTTTCTTCCAGAATAATTTTACTGTTATTTCTTACTTACATATTTAATTTTTCAAAATATCACACATTGTAAGAGATACATGGAAGCCCCCTCTCCCTCCGCCTAAAGCCAAGCTCTCACTCCTTCTCCGACACCATGGCTCCTCACCATGGTTGTACGTTTTATGTTCTTTGATCAGAAATAGCTACATGGTGACAGTAGTGAAGGTTATAGGATTATTGGCCCAGCCAGATGGCTCAAGTAGAAAGCCACTTGCTGCTAGCCCTAACTGACTGAGTTTGATCTCCATGATTTGAAAGGTGAAAGCAGAGAACTGACTTGTGCAGCTTATCCTCAGACTTCCATGGCGTGTTCTGCGTAAGCTTTCTACCCCTTTCCCAAATAAATGATGGGGGTGGAAGGTTACTTACTGACGTTAAGTCCACTAGGGTACTCCTGTAATCCTAGCACTTGAGAGGCAGGAGAAGCAAGAGGTCAGAGCTAGCATATGAAACTTTGTCTTTTTTTTTTTCTTTTTTTTCTAACTAATAATGGGTTGGAGAGATGGCTCAGGGGTAAAGGCACCTGCTGCTTTTCCAAAGAACACAGATTTAATTCCTATCATCCACATCTGTAAATCTATTTCCAGAGGATCCAACACGCTCTTCTGACCTCTATAGGCCCTGCATGCAAATGATGCTTAGTATATGTAAATATATGTAAACAAAACACCCAAATATACATTAAAAAGAAGACAAGAAATTATTTATTGACACTAAACAATTAAATTCATGCATTACCTCTGCATTTTGAATGCTTAGTATGTTAAAATTTCATGTACTTTTTTTTTTTTTTTTTAATAGGGAGCATTTAGTGGCTGGAAAGTTATTTTACACGTTGATCGGTCCCGAGAAGCTGGGTTCAAGCGCCTTCTTCAGGCAGGAGGAGCAAAGGTTTGTCCTGAATTAATTTTCTGCCATTCGAGGGGCAGGTTTGCACAGCCGTGCCCAGCGGGTGTCTGTGAAGTCCCAGTCCCTCTGCCCTCTGCCCTTGGAGGGGAGGGGTATGAGGGCATTACTACTTCTTGTTTTTCATTAGGTGTTACCTGGTCATCCAGAAACTTTGTTTAAGGATGCTACACATCTCTTCTGTGACTTCAATAAACTGAAACCTGATGACTGTAGAGTCTTCATCGCAGAGGCTGCTGCCCAGAACATGGTCTGCTTGAAAACTGAGTACATTGCTGATTATCTCGCGCTGGTTTGTCACATTGTTCTTCCGTTTATCATTATCATTGTATCATTTGTGTGCATGTGTGCTGGGGAGTTGGACATGAGTGCTGGTCAGAGGATAGATAACTTGTGTAGTTGGTTCTCTCTTACCATGTAGGTTCAAACTTAGGTTGCCAGGCTGCTAGCAAGTGCCTTTGCTTGCTGAGTCATTCTGCTGGCTCATACTTCCTTATTTCTAGAGATATGCTTATATTTGTAGATGAACAGCCACACATCAAATCTTGGCTTGCTGCTAATAGAGTTGATAGTCTGCCATTCTCTAGTCAATGTCTTTCAGTTTAGTTTCATTTCTATTTTGGATGTGTTTAAACATTTTTTCAGCATGAAATTTAAATATGACAAGTTTATGAAAATATGGGTAGCTATAGATATTTTACAAGTTCTTTAAAATATTGGGCTATAAAGAAATCAGGGAGCTAGAAAGATGGCTCAGAGACAAGAGAACTGGTTGCCATACAACTCAGACTCAGTTCCTAACAGTAACAGAGACCCACCGTGTGTGTGTATGTGGGGGGCGGGGGGTATCTGTGGAGTTCAAGAGAGTTCTATCCCCTGGAGCTGGAGTTATAGGAGGCTGTATCCTGTCCAATATGGGTGTGAGAGCCTAACTTAGATCTCTACAAGAGCACTATGTGCTCTTAACTGCTAAGCCATCTCTCTGGCCCTAAAATGAATGAATTTTTAAACTGTATACTTGCTTCCTAGGTCAAATAACATTTTAATTTAATCAAGTAACATTGATTTATATTACATATCAATTTCTTTCTCACTTTTTATGCATTTCAGAGTTGGGGAAATCAGAACATGTGCTTCCTCAAATACTTAGCATGTGTCTCATTAACCAGAACCCAGTATCTGTTCACTGTTCTCTTAGAAGAGCTGTTGGACAGTGAAATTTGTAGATCCCAGTTCCATCATGTGAGTCAGGCTCCTGATAGATGATGGCCTTGCAAAACCCTTGGTATCAAGAGCATGACCTCATTTCAACAAGCATCCTTGGGGCCCTTTTCAGTGACCTATCCTAGTCCGACAGAGATAAGCTTGTTTTATTATTTGTCCCCAGAATATATTAATCCTTTCTGTTTGAGAGCTTCATATACCTGACAGAGAACACTATTTTGTGAGAATGCTATTTTGTAGCATGCTTCACTTAGCATACTATCCATGTGTCTATGTCATGGTGCATGTTAGTAGCTCATCTCTTTTTATTATAGAACATTCTGTCTGAATAGAGCACCTGGGTGACTTCCCTCCAGTTTGCTGTTGAAACTGCTGAATACGTCCAGGTGTGCTTTTCCAGATGTGAAGCAGTACAACTGCTGGGCTATAAGTAGACATTTAGTTTGTATGGTCTGGAGAGCTTTAAATTTGCAGGGCTTCCTACTTCTGCCTCCTAGTACTAGGACTGCATGGTATTCAGTATTAGACTCTTTCTAGAAGAGATTTGGTATCACTTTACACCGACATTAGCTTTTATAGTCATTTGACTTTTAGCCATCTGATAAGGCTGTAGTGGGGTGCATCATGCTTTTAAAAGAATCAGTCTTTACATCTCTCTTACTCTGCCTCTCTCTTTGCCTCTCATTCTTGGACTGCTAATTGCTGGTATTACAAGCATGTATCACCGTACTTGACTTACATTTCTATTTCTTTTTTTTTTTTAAGATTTATTTATTATTATATATAAGTACACTGTAGCTGTCTTCAGACACATCAGAAGAGGGTATCAGATCTCATTACGGATGGTTATGAGCCACCATGTGGTTGCTGGGATTTGAACTCAGGACCTTCAGAAGAGCAGTCAGTGCTCTTACCCACTGAGCCATCTCTCCAGCCCACATTTCTATTTCTTGTTATACACTATAAAATTATATATTTTGTATCCTGCCTTTTCTAAAGGTACCAATTTTTTTTCTAGTATTCTTTTCCTAAAAGTTTTACAATTTTAGCATTTATTATTTTGTTTTACCTTTATTTTGTGTGCACATGTTATGTGGGTGCTGTCAGAGGCCAGAAGAAGGTGTTTTATCCGGAAGCTGGAGTTATAGATAGTTGTAAACTGTCCGACAAGGGTGCTGCAAATCAAATGCTGGTTCTCTATGAAAACAGCAAGTGCTCTTAACCTTAAGTTCTCTTATAAGTTCCATAGCTTTTGTCTGTGACCTGTCTCTAATTAATTACCCTTTGTGCTGTGAGATATGGGCTGGAGTTTCCTTCATAAAGATAGATAGCCCAGACTTTCATTGATTCAAAAGGAACTTTGGTATTTGTCTTAACTGGCTGGAGAATTCTGTCTTGAATATCTTTTCCTCACTTCTCACTGTTTTTTACTGTTGAATTTTAAAATGTTCTGTCTTGGCTAATGTCTCTTTGTTCTAGAAAACAAAGCGTGTGCTTGTACATCTAAAATGAACTTTGTAGGAGTAAGCTGTAATTGGTCTTGAACTTTTTCTTTGCGCATCCCCCTCTAGTTTGCTTGGAGTAAATACTGTACATGTAATCTAACTTCCAGCCCCCATAACACATTATTTTACTCTGCTAGAGAGAGGGAAGGAGGGAGGGAGGGATAAAGAAAGAATAATTATAAGACCTTCATATGTGCTGAGCTCACATGTTGTACCGCTAAGCTGTATCTCCATCCAGCAGTATTCCTCTTACCCTCGCAACCACTGACCTGTTGTTACCAGTTTCTGTAATTCCTGTAGTGGTCGTAAGTAAATGTATCAATAAAATCCATAGTGTTCTTGGGTATGGTGTCATCCCTGTAATTCTGTCAGGATGGAGACCAAAGCAGGAAGATCAGAATGGCAATCATGACTACTAGCAAGTTTAGGCCAGCCTGGGCTACACAGTAAGGGCAGATGTCAAGCAAGCAAGTAAACATGTTAAAGAGTATAATGTGTTTTGAGGATTGCCTTTTCACAAGTTCCATGAGTTTTCTCCAGATAGTTGATTGCATATTTTGCTTAGCCACTGCCAGGGCAAAGGATGTTTAGGTGTATTATGGAGGAGAGCTACTAAATATGTGTAGAGGGTTTTTCTGTTTTTTGTTTTTTTCTGTGACCGAGTTTTCATTTCACTGAGATTTAAGCATTTGAGTGTCTGAATGTTTTTCACTAAGCGCATCTTTTTAATTTTCTTTATACTATGCTATTTTTAAGTTAGAAATTTCATGAACTAGTATTGGTTCATGGTTGCTTATAGTCTAGCGACATGGTTTCTTAGAGTCTAGCCCAGGCTGACCTCAAACTATGTAGCTGGAACTTCTCAGTGCTAAGATTACAGGTACATAGCACTATGCCTAGGGATCAAACTCAAAGTTCCCTGTATGTTAGACAAGCACGGCACTACAGCCCAGCCCAGCCCCAACCCAACCCCAGCCCAGATTTTCCCACTTCTCATTGAGTTGCTTTTTTACTGTTGAACTTTTAAAATGTTTGGTCTTGGCTAATGTCTCTTTGCTGGATGTGTGGATTTTATGTCATTCCCCACCCCCATCCCCAATTGTAATCTCTTTATTCTGTGGCATAGAAATGGCTTTATATTGTAATGAGGTCTGATTTAACATTTTATGGATTGTTGGGTTTTGTCAGCCCTTAACCTAGCTAGCTTTAGTCCTTATTTATGGCTAGCCATTTTTCCTCCTGAAAGTCTTTCAATAGTTTTGCGCTTGTGATTAGTTTTGAGTTAATTGCTTTGTAAGATGTGTGACTTTGGATCAGAAAAGTTGAAGATCTTCTAAAAATGTTTAGCTGTGTTGGAAGAACCATCTTTTCTCTGTAGATTGGCTTTTTACCTTTGTGAGGATTCAGTTGTATTCAGGGTGTATTTTCTGCCTTCTGGGACTATACTTAGGAAGCCCAGAAGAGGCTGTAAGCTCTCAGTGCTTTTTCAAAGTCCTTTTTCCTTTTTCTAAAGCTCTGCCTTGTACACACATCTAAGCTAAAAGCGTTTTTGTTGCTTTTGTTGTTACTGAAGTTCTAACAAGGTTAGGTACTGATGTTAGATCACTGTGATTGTTATGTATGGAACGTAGGCAAATGTAGCATCAAATTAGATCTGCAGTTTTTCACAGCATTCAGTAGTCAGGATATAGCTCTTTATGTCAGTTTTAAAGTATACACACCTGAGTTTTTTCACTTGGGACTCCAGATTGGCCCTAAACCCTTTTTTTCTTCTGCACAATTCTGATTGAAAATAGGACTATAGATCCTGGCATTTCCTTTATCTGTTTGCATTTACTTAACAAACGACAACAGAAGCAGCTGAACTGTCAGTTCAGCCTTATTAAATAAAGGCTAAATGTGTCTTCTATATATGGCTCAGAAGCCAAAGATTTGGCCAAGCTCCACAAGCTATATTTTCTGGCTTCCAAACCTTTGTTTTGGGATTCTCCAACCTTGTTTTCTGTGGGAATAGTTGCTTTTCTGCCTGGTTTCCTGCCATTTTTATTAGAATTTTAGCCAGCCTGTGGCACACATAAACAAAACCAAAAAGCCAACAAAAGGTAAATTGATCTATTTAAAATTTTCAGGTGTGAACTGCCCTGTAGCATTTACTTGGTTTATTTATTCTCCAGCATCTTTAATTAGTCAGAATTTATCATTGCTATCAGAAGGTGAGGCTGGGAACTGACTCAGTACAATAAGGACTTAAGTTCAATTCCCAGAACCAAAAAAAGGCAATGGTGACTCCTGCTTGTAATCTTAACACTGGGAAGGTGGACATAGGCTCAGTTCCAGGCCCATAAGTGACTAGTGGGATTGCTATGGTGACTCAGGCCTTTAAGGCCTTTAATCCTAGCATTTGGGAGTTAAGAGGATCACTAAAAGTCTGAAGCATCCTGGGCTACAAAATGCCAGCTTGTCCATTTATTGTTTTTTTGTTTTTTGTTGTTTGTTTTTTTTTTTTTTTTTTTTTTTTTTTTTTTTCGTTTTTCGAGACAGGGTTTTTCTGTGTAGCTCTGGCTGTACTGGTACTCACTCTGTAGACCAAGCTGGTCTTGAAATTTTCCTCTTTCCATTCCAGGAGTCCCCTCCTTGTGCAGATAATTACCATGTATCAGAAGCTGCTTTATTCCACAATAAGGAAGGTGGGCCTGGACTACCACAGAAGAGGAGAACTCCTGCAGACAAAGTCAGCAAACGGCCTCGAGTGCACTGATGTAGCCACCCAACAACCCGTTTTTTGTTTAGTGTGCTTGCCTAAAATGCATAAGGCCAATCCCCGGCAGTACATAGGAAGATTTTCAGCTACTACCTGAACATTGCTGTTGCTGTGATGGTTTGTGTATAAAGGCATAAATCTGAAGGGTGCTGCTTCAGATTCTAATGATCCTGTAAAGCTGATGCCTTTAAACTGAATTTGAATCACTGGATATTGACTGTTCCTAATAAAAAAGGAACTTAACTAGCTTGTCAAGCAACACTGAGTACATAAGGAATTTTCTTGTAAATATACGAGGCTGTAGAAGTTTTAACAAGATTTGTTTCAAAAATGTCTTAGTTCATAAAAGCAAAAGTTACACATTAGGGTTATTTCATGTTTTCCTGATTTTTATATATGTATTCTTGCCATTTAGCCTCTTTTTAACAGCCTAAGTAGAGAGTTTAACAATGAAGCTGGGGCTTTAAACTTAAAATATGTATATATGTAAATGTGTGTATGTATAAACTTCTATTATTTGCCAAACAGGCACCAAAACTTTGAGATAAAGAATAAAAAAATAGCAACTCAAACTGTATTGTTTTGTTCTGCAGATACTGCTTTCCTGCCGGGCAGTGGTGGCACACGCCTTTAATCCCAGCACTTGGGAGGCAGAGGCAGGTGGATTTCTGAGTTCGAGGCCAGGCTGGTCTACAGTTCCAGGGTTACACAGAGAAACCCTGTCTCGGGGTGCTTCAAAATAACTTGTTTCGCTAGCCCAGGTTACCCAAATAAATCTTGAATAAGGGAGATGGATGGCTTGGCTCTGGATAAAGTGGGCTGTACCAGCTTGAGCTATTTAGGTCCCTAAAACCCACATAGATCCAGAATCTAAACTGGGATTCACTGGCTAGCAGAACAGCTCTAAGTTCAGTGACTATCTCAAAAAGGCAGAGGATGGAAGCACTGGAGTTCCTGGTGGCTTATAATCATGTTTAAGTCCCAGAAGATCCAACGCCTTCTGGCTTATACAGGTACCAAGCAGTACCCAAACATGCAGGCAAAATACCCATATAAAAAAAGCTGGGGATGTACTTTAACTACACTAAAAGTTGAGACAAAGCACTTTACAAACCACGTAAGGTACTGACATGACTATATAAAGAACTCAGTTGCCCAAGTAAACACCGACAAGGAATGACTCTTTAAAAAAATATGGGCTGGTGAGATGGCTCAGTGGGTAAGAGCACTGACTGCTCTTCCAAAGGTCATGAGTTCAAATCCCAGCAACCACATGGTGGCTCACAACCACCCATGATGAGATCTGACGCCCTCTTCTGGTGTGTCTGAAGACAGCTACCGTGTACTTACATATAATAAATAAATCTTTAAAAAAAAAAAAAGTACAGGAGATGCCAAAGCCACTAAGGAGATAGGGTTAGAATCACACATTTGCTGGGAAGGATACACATAGCCACTTAAAAATGGTTCCAGTTCTGGCATTATCATGTGACTCAGTGATTTTATCTCTAGGTATACACCAAAGATAGGCAAAAGCATGCTGACATTAACACTTGTACATGGCAACTCATAGCAACACTGAGGCAGAATGGAAACAAGCCAAATGTCACTTAGGAACATGCATGTAATAGTGATACAACATGGGTGGCCCTCAAAAGCATGTTTGTGAAATGCCAATCACAAAACACCACCTACTTATGTGAATGCTCAGAAGAGGAAACCCAGACGGGGCGATGGGGACAATACGTGAGGCAGAATGACAACTGTCTTGGAAAGAACAGCTACAATGGGCATGTGCTCTTGAGAAAGCAAAGAATTTTGTCAACTGAGTTGTTTTCTGACCCCAGGTAGCTTTGCAACAAGCTATGTAGATTAGGTTGGCCACAAAATAGGTTCCTGCCCCTGCAAGACAAGTGTTGAGATTTATAGGTACAAGCCACTAAGTATATTCAAGATCAGGATCTCAAAGTCAGCCTTAGCTACAAAGCAAGCTTGAGTAGCCTGCACTCATGAGACCCTACCTCTAAAGAGCCTATGGAAGCTTAGACTGGAGATCTTGAGTTCAAAGCCCACCTTAAATTACATAGTATTTTAAGACACTTAAAGATAAAAAAAGATAGCAGGATGGTGGTGGTGGCGGCGCACACCTTTAATCCCAGCACTTGGGAGGCAGAGGTAGGCAGATTCCTGAGTTTGAGGCTAGCCTAGTCTACAGCGTGAGTTCCAAGACAGCCAGGACTACACAGAGAAAACCTGTCTCAAAAAACCAAAAGAAAAAAAAAAAGATACTGTATGTTGTAGCTTGGAGTACTATGCCTTGAACATTGTGGCCCTAAGGGAAAGTAAGTTTTGTATTTTCTTTTAATTTTAAATAAGCAGGAAAAACCACCCTCAGAACTGGAGATGCATCGGTGGTTAAGAGCACTTGATGCTCTTATTGAGACCCAGAGTTGAGTTCCCAGCACCCATGTAAGGAAGTCCATCCCTTGTATGCTCTAGGGCCCAACACCTTTTCTTGGTCTCTATGAGCACCTGTGCATGAGAATATACATACATGAATATTTAAAGCCAAAGCCAAGTACAAAGAGTAAATAGTAAATATAAGATTCCATTACTAAAAATGGCTTAAAATATACCTTTACTGACTTAAGACTATAAACCAAATCCTGAGACTGGAAACCACCTTTTTTAAGTTTATTTATTTTATGCATTTATGTACACACTGTAGCTGTACAGATAGTTGTGAGACTTCATCTGGTTGCTGGGAATTGACTTTTTAGGATCTCTGCTCGCTCTGGTCAGCCCCGCTCACTCTGGCCCAAAGATTTATTATAAATAAGTACACTGTAGCTGTCTTCAGACACACCAGAAGAGGGTGTCAGATCTCATTACGTGAGATGAGATGGTGGTCGAGAGCCACCATGTGGTTGCTGGGGTTTGAATTCAGGACCTTCGGAAGAGCAGTCGGTGCTCTTAACTGCTGAGTCATCTCTCCAGGCGCTGGAAACTGCTTTAAAGATGTTAAAGGCTAGAGGCACAGCTTTGGATGCTCTAGACCTAGGTTTGAACCCAAGTGTCCACACACACACAACGGCTAATAACCTTGTTAACTCCAGTTTCAGTAATTCCAGTAACTTCTTTAGCCTCCAGCACTACTGATATATACACAGGCAAAACACTCATACACATTTGAGAGAAGAGGGGGAAGAAGAAACAAAAACCCAAAAATCAACTAACCCTTTGTATAAGGAGCCCAGAGATGGCCCAGAAGGTAAACAGAAGGAAAGCCAAAAAAATGGTGTAGGTCCAGAGATAGCTCTCTGTAAAGAGCAGCTTCCAGTCTGACAAGTTGAGTTCAAGCCCTGGTACCCAGTTATGGGAAGAGAATCACCTGAAAAGGCTGTCCCTCAAATCACACACACACACTCACTTAAAGATGGAACCAAAACTGAGAAATATACCCAATGATTTTGACCTCTGGTCCACACACACTCTTCCATCTTCTATCTCCGATAAATAAAAAAAAGGGACGTGAAGTCAGTTTACAGGATAAAGGCTTTAGATTCCCTCTTATCATAACCAATTTTCAAATCTACTGAAGCTCCCAGAACATGGTTCAACACTTTTTCCTAAGGAGTGTCTCTGATGTGTAGCCATTTTAACATCTATAGAATGTGGCAAACATTACTAAACGCACTCTTGGAGAGCAGGGTCATTTCCACAAGTGGACCAGACACCTTTCTCCATTCCTTAAAGTTTAGGCTAAGGGGTTTCAACAGAAAGCATCACATTCCACCATCCATAGGTTTACGGTTTATTCAATGTTAAATGTTACAGAGTTCTTACACTGTCAGAACCATGCCTGAGAACCCAAAGAAAGAAATGGTGCAATGGACAGCCTCATCCTCCCAGACAGTGTATTAAAACTTGATTCATATGCATTTGATAATTTCACAATCTTAAAAAATTATAACAAGACTTGGAATTTACATCTGCTGCAGGTCTTCAGCGTTCCAGTACAGTATGCTATTAAACAAACTTCATCATGTCTCTGTTCACTTCTTAAACCATAACCCCAAACAGAATTTGTGTATGTGTAT
>JADRCC010475471.1:0-13432 GCA_019843855.1 Hylomyscus alleni
AATAATATTCACATTATCAATATAAAATAAATATAATATAAAAACTGAAAAAAACATGTGGATAATTATGTTTTAGTTGTTATTAGAAAATATAAACAACATAATTTAAGATGCTTAAAATAAGAATATGGGAAAAGAAAAAATAAAATGGAAGATTCATATAGTTATATGAACATGGAAAGTTTTTTTCTTTTAAAATATACATGTGACTAGAAATATATATATATATGTATATATATATATTTAATTTATAATTAGGTTTAATTTCAGTGTTTTCTAAAAATATAAAACATGTAAAAGCATATGTACTGCAAATTTTATTTCATGATTTTAAAGGAATTATTAAATATTGAATCACTAGATTATAAATGGAATCCTTGGACACATAATATTTTCTAATAATCAAAGTTACAGTAGTATTTGTATTATTACATTACATTGGTAATGAGGAAGAAACTACAGAGAAAATTAAAATTGTGAGTGAGATTTTTTTATTTTCAAACTGTTAATTTTGCTGAGATTTAAAAGAACATGGAAAATACATTAAAAATTGAAAAAATAGTTTTACTATAACTTCATATTTTTTCTGGACCATATTACATTAAGATTATAGACACCAGTTTTGTGTTGAGGACTTTGATCTACTTGGATTTGAGTTTTGTGTAGTGAGATAGACATGGATGTATTTGTATTCTTCAAAATTCAGACATAAAGTTAGATCAGCACCATTTTTTAAAGATGCTTTCTTTTTTCTGTTGTATGGTTTTGCCATATAACAGTAGCCAGCAGCAGCAACAGAGAAATGGGTTCCTGAAAGGAAAGCTGGGGATGGATGGGAAGGATCTCATTGCTTTACCAGGATCTCATCAGGAAGACAAGCTCAGCTGCTCAGCAGATAGTGGCTTCTTGCAGGAAGGTGTATATGTGGCACAACAATAGACTTGACCTAGGTCGAAAAGACTCTACTCTAAGTGATCTACCTGACTGTGGCAAAACAAAGACTGAACTAGCCTGCTCAAGTCTAGGGGAGGAACACATGCCATCTTTGTCAAAAATCAAATGTCCCTAGGTGTGTAGGTTCATTTTAGTGTCTTTGAATTGATTTCATAGATCAATTTGTCTATTCCTATACTAATACCATGTAGACTTATACCAGAGAGAACAAGGAATCTGAAGAGGCCATCTTCTATAACTAGCCAGTAACTGCAGGAGAGCAACATACCCACAAAACTTTCAAACTAAAATTTATACTATCTACAAGAAATGAAGGGATTGGGAATAGAGCAGAGACTGAGGGAACTACCAAACAATAACCAGCCCAACTTGAAGCATATCTCATGGGTAAGCACCAATCCCTGATACTATTAATGATACTCTGTTATGCTTCGAGACAGGATTCTACCTATGGCAGTCCTAGAAGAGACTCTATTCAGCAGCTGACTCAGAGATGCAGAGACCCAGAGTTAAAAAGTGGATAGAACTTGGTGACTCTTCTGTAAGAGTTGGAGAAATATTTGAGGGCTTCTAAAGGGATAGGAACTCCACATGAATGTCAACAGAATTAACAACCTGGAAACTTGAGGCTCTCAGAAACTGAACTAGCAACCAAAGAACATATACTAGCTGGAGCTACCACCACTCTCTGTCTCACAGATGTAACAGATGCCCAGCTTGGTCTTTATAAGGGTCTTAAATAACTGATATGGAAGCTATCCCCCAAAGCTGTTGACCATGTTTAAGATATGTTATTCTAGTTGAGCTACTGTGTCTGGCCTCAGTGCCGGAGGATGCACCAAGCACCACAGAGAACTGATATGCCAGGATGGAGGAATAACCATAGACGTTATCACCCTCTCAGAGGACAAGGGTAGGGGGAGAGGTGGAAGGATTCTTGGAGGGTGTGTTCGGGATCAGGAGCAGTGAGCAGGATATAAAGTGAATAAATAAAACTAAAATGGAATAGACATGAATAATATAAAATTATAGGTGTAACATGGTTTAACTCTAATAAAGCAAGTGAAATATTTGTGTGAGAAGAACTTCAAGTCCCTGAAGAAAGAAATCATAGAAGATATCAAAAGATAGAAAGATGTCCCATGCTTATGGA
The DNA here is from genome assembly GCA_019843855.1 of Hylomyscus alleni. Lineage (NCBI taxonomy): Eukaryota > Metazoa > Chordata > Mammalia > Rodentia > Muridae > Hylomyscus > Hylomyscus alleni. The sequence continues at coordinate 2,108 of JADRCC010475471.1, forward strand.
TAGGTAGGATCAACAGAGATAAAGTGGATCTTTTACAAAAAGCAATCTACAGATTTGATGCAATCCCCATTAAAGTTCCAATACAATATTTATAGACCTTGAAAGAGCAAGTCTCAATTATATATAGAAAAACAAATAACCCACGATAGCAAAAAGAATCCTAAAAAATAAAAAAAAAAACTTTAGGAGTAATCACCATCCCTAAACTTAAGTTATACTATAGAGCAATAGTGATAAAGTTCCATGATATTGATACAAAAACAGACATGTTGACCAATGAAATAGAATCTAAGACCCAGAAATAAACCCACATATCTATGGACACTTGATTTTTTGATGAAGAAGTCAAAACCATGCAATGGAGAAATGGAAGCATCTTTGACAAGAAGTACTGGTCTAGCATGATGTCTACATGTAAAAAAAATCAAATATGTTTATATTTATCACCCTGCACAAAACTCAAGTGGATGAAGGACCTCAACATAAAACTGGATACACAAAATCTTACACAAAAGAATGTTTTATATAACCTTGAATGCATAGGTAGAAGAGACAATTTCTTCAACAGAACACCAGTGGTTCAGGATGTAAGATCAACAGTTGATAAATTGAACCTCATTAAACTGCCATGCTTCTGTAAGGCAAAAGATACTGCCAATGGGACAAAATGTCAGCCTACAGAATTGGAGAGTATCTTTACCAACCCTACATCTGAAAGAGGGTTGGTAATATCCCAAATTTACAAAGAACTGAAGAAATTCGATACCAACAATCAAAATAACCAAATTAAAAAATTGAATACAGAGTTAAACAGAAAATTCTCAACAGATGTCTTGAATGGCTAAAAAACATTTAGGAAATGTTCAAAGTCCTTAATAATCAGGGAAATGCAGATCAAAACAACTCTGAGGTTTCATCTTACATTCATCAGAATAGTGAAAATCATAAAGTCAATAGATAGCACATGCTGGTGAGGATGCAGAACAAGGGAAACACTTCTTCATTGCTGGTGGGAGTCCAAATTTGCGCAGCCATTTTGGAAATCAATTTAGCTGTTTTTCAGGAAACTAGGAAGAGTACTACCTCAAGACCAAGCTATATCACTCCTCAATATATACCCCAAAGATCCCAAAAAGACACTTGTTAAATTTATGTTCATAGCAGCTTTACTTGTAAAAGCTAGTAACTGGAAATCATCTAGATGTCCCTCAATTGAAGAATGGATAAAGTAAGTGTGACACATCTACACAATGGAATAGTATTCAGCTATTAAAAACAAAGACATCATGAATTTTTGCAGGTAAATAGATGGGACTTAAGAATATCATTTTGAGTCTTAAAAGGACATGTATGGTATGTACTCACTTATAAGTAGAAAACAGATATAAAATACAGGTAATATATTACACTCCACAGACCCAAAGAAGCTAAACAAGAAGTAAGGCACAAGCAAAGATCCTTTAATCTCACTTAGAAGGGGGAATAAAATAGTTATAAGGGGCAGATGTAGGGAGGGGACTTGGCGGAAGGGTCATGAGGGAAATGGAGAGGCTCACGATCACGTGTGGGGAAGGATGGAGAGATGGCTAGATCTAGGCTATGAAAATGAATGGAAATCTGCACCTAAACAAGGTAAAAAGGTGGAGGACATCTCTAGGATGAGACAGAGATGGCCAAAAGGGAGGTCCTTAAGAATCAATGGACATGGGGCTTGGAGCCAAGACTGAGGGAATAGCCAACCAATAACCTGCCCAAGTTGAGACCCATTCCATTCCCTAACTCTGTTAATGATACTCTGTTATGCTTACAGACAGAAGCATGTTGTCCTCTGCCAGGCTATACCCAGAAGCTGAACAAGACACATCCAAAGCACCCACAGCCAAACAGTGTATGGAGCTTGGGGACTCTTAGGAAGAATAGGGAGAAAAATTCTGGGCCCCAGAGTGAAGAGGAACTCCACAGGAAGACAAACAGAGTCAACAAACCTGGATCCTTGGGTCTCTTAAAGTCTAAAACACCAACTAAAGAACATACACAGGCTGGACCTAGGCCTTCCCACTCTTATGTAACAGATATGTTGATAGGTCTTCATGTGGGTCCTGTACAACTGGAGCTTGGGCTATCCCAAAAGCTGTTGTCTGTATGTGTGATATGTTTTTCTATCTGGGCTGCCTTTTCTGACCTCACTAGGAGAGCCTGGACTAGACTTGATGTGCCAGGTATGGGGAATACCCAGGGGAACTCCCACTCATTCAGAGGAGACAGAGTGAGTAATGTGGGAACAATTATCAGAAGGGGTGAGCAGGAATGGTCAGTGAACAGAATGCAAAGTGAATAAATAAAAAATAAAGTTAAGAAATTTGTGATAAAGCCTTGGTGGGTTGGCTGCTACAACCAGGGGTCCTTATTCTGTCTGTGCCAGGCCAGTCTCAGGACCTGAGCAGGTTGGTAAGTCTGGGCTGGAGATGTAGAACAAGATTGCTGGATTTCTTTGATGAGACCCCCCAGAGAGGAGATAATGTGCTAGCACAGGGCTGGTCACTACAAGTGTCCAGTTAAAGGGGAGAGGAGGCTCATTCCTTAGGCTTCTGTGATAGAAGTTTACCAGAAAAGATGAAGGCCTGTGAATAGGTCACAAGACACAGGGCTAACTCAAATACTAACCTTCAGACAGGTGCTGAGGATTGAACTCAGGGTTTCTGGCATGCCAGGCAGATGTTCTCTACTGAGCCACACCCTGGCCCCTCACTGGGGGATTCTAGGCAGGTTCTCTACTACTAAACTACAGCTCACCCCGACATTGGGGGATTCTCTCCCTCGAACTTTCTGTGCTCCTACATCAACCTCCTGAGTAACAGAAATGATAGACCTGTACCAGCCATGGCTCCTTCTTCCACTTCGTTTCCATGTTGACATGTAGCCTATCAGAGAATCCTGTCTGTATTCAGGAAGTGGGATGATACAAAACAGATGCTGTCACTGAAAACGCATGCCATATAGACTATGACTAGCAGGCACCTCCACCTTTTGAGAGGTCTTGCAGTTTGCCTTATCCGTCTCTTCCACAAACAGCTGTTTCTTGCTGCTATAAAGGTGAGGAAGGCCCTTTAATGATCTTCTAGCTTGCTATTTTCCCAGACATGTGACACTGTTTTACCTCTGAAATCTCTGGAGCCTCTACCTCCCTCCTGGATAAAACCGCTGTAGAACAAAGAATATCAATCGTTATGTAAGCGAGACAGAGGTGAGAAAGTTAGATGGAGTTGAAGATGAGAAGCTGGTTATACAGCAGTTACCTGTAATTTCCGTAGCCAGGAAACATAGGAAAGAGGATTGTGTGTTTGGAGCCAGCCTAGACTACATAGCAAGAGCCTTTGTTCAAACATCAAGGTCTGAGGACTGTCACCCAAGACTCAGGGAGTAAGGGCATCTCACTCATTCCATGTTACTCAATCAGGGTCAAGCCAGGACACCCTTCTCTGGTTACAAGGTTGTCATGGTACTAGCCACCCAAGATAGGCCACATAAAGTTGCAACTGGGAGTGTGTATTTTATTTTGATACATATATATTCCAGGTTGGCTCCTCTTGCTGGGTAACTGAGGAAAGCATTGTACTTCAGATCCTCCTGCCTCGGCCTTCCAAGTGCTAGGATTGCAAGGATATTATCAAGCCGCGGATACTTATCTCTTTAAATCTCAAATCTTTTTAGAACAAAGGGCTGATGATGAGTGGGTAAAGGTGCTTGCTGATCTACTCACATGGAAGACTGAGAGAATTGACTCCAGCATATTGTCTTCTGACTTCCAAAATAACAAATAATGTTTAAAATATTACAACCTTGCATAAAGTTTAAAAAGGCAGTAACCTATGAATCAGTAAGCTATTTAACAATCAACATTGAGTGGTTGGGCAGCCACCCGAGTCTTCAGTAGGATCCTATAAACATAATCTCAAAGACAGTGCTATAATAAAGTGCCTGTAATGTTTTAATAAAAAAAATTGAATTAAAAAATAAAAAATATTACAATGGAAAAAAGATTATAGACACTAACTTTAAAACTCCTCATTTTGAAATGATCATAAAAATCTAAAAGCTTTTGTTTTCCTTCAATGAACTGAAAAATGAGAAATATTATTACTACTAACCTCAAATATTGAGTACAAGATGGAAGACATTAATACACATAAATACCTTTGTGAATATTTTGGGCATCCTAAGCAACACACTGCTCTATTACTTATTTTGTAGTAGTGTAATTGCGGTAAATGTCCATGCATATGTATAGAAATTAAGATTCTGAAAATACAGATATACATGTTCAAGGCAAGTGATACTACATGTTCCATTTTAAATAGTTCTGTAATTGTTCTCATCTATTGAAATACACAGTAACATGAAATAGAAGAATTATGATTCTGAATTTTTTCTATTTTATTTATTTTTCTATATGTCCAACATAATGAGAACAACTTTGTAGCTGTTAGCAATTTTAGATTTAAATATATTTAAATTTAAACCTATTTTAAATATTTTCATTCTATATGTGCTAGAATATAACTTTTTCATAATTGTGATTGCTAAAATGCAGTCTCCAGAACTGTAAAATTGTAGTTTCTCCATTACCAGCAGTCTCACATCTAACACACTAACTTAAAATGATTATGCTATGAATGCTTATGGTTGAATTATTTTTAAAATAACTGACTTGCACACTTTTTTTTGCAAATTGAATTTTATGTCTCTCTCTCTTTTGTTTAAACTTATTTCTTCAGATATTCAAGAACCATTAATTGTATGCTTCTTTGTTTAAAATATGTTGCATCTATTGTTGAATTACCAATGTACTTCAGACTTTTGTGTTACCATGACTAAAGTTGTATCTTATAAATGATTTGTCAAAAGCACTGAAGTCTTCCACATATGCCATTTATCCCTTCTACAAAGTTGATAATTCCTTTAGTTTAGATAATAAGTATAAATATTATTTAACTAATAAAAATTAGAAGCAAGGATATTCCCGTTTGTGTTTGCAGGTATCGCACCTCAGTTAAAATCGGGCATTTCTGTAACTGAAAACTCATGCTAAGGTCTCAGCACCCATGTCTGGCAGGATAACATAGCCTGTGCATTAAAGTGCAGGGAATACCCTGCCTCTTCTTTCCTTTCAAGGTGTCTATACTCATGGTCATATTCTCTTCTAGAATATATACATAATTAAATAAAATTATAAAAATATCATGGTTGGAATAATTTGACAATGACTGCATGATTTGCCATTAGAATCTCAGTGCTCCGTAAATAGTAATCAAATATGAAACAACTCACACATCTTTTATTCTGTCTATATGCGGGACAATTAAAGACTGATTAGCATGAACATGTAAAATTAATTTGATTTTTATGCCAGTTTTCATATAGATAGCTAGTTTTGTACAGAACACTGAATCTCACAATTGTTAATTTCTCCTTCTTTAAAATCTAACCATGCACTTTGTCTACAGCTCAGTGTTCGTGTGCTGAGCCTGTGAGGAGCATTTTAGCCTCCTTATGTTAAGGATGAATATGATGCTCACAGAGATGACTTCAACAGAAGACTTCGCCATGGACAGTACCTATTAAAATCACGTTCCATCTGCTGATTTTACTTCTAGACCATTATATGTATGTTCAGTAACATCATTGGATTTTAGTCACCTGCTCTTTCAAGTTCTAATTCATTGAATAAAATAACATAAAGTAACCAAAGAAGCAAATAGCTAAAGTTGTGAACTCCAAGATAAGCCAACAAATTCAAAGGAGGTTGCATACCCCATGGTCTATAACTCAATCACTCTCATGTGAACCTGTTTGTACAGATTCTATCTGTAAACTATACCACTATTTTTTATACTTAATGTATATGTCACCAATCAACAGAAATTAAGAGGTTTTGTATGTAGTATGCAAAGAGCTAAGAGTATTCCAGGTATATGATATTGTTATATAGATGTGTACTCACTGATTCTTGTTATCATTTTTTTAAGAATAATGCTTTCGTCATAACTGTTACATACTATATTTAGTCTTTCTGAGTAGAATCCAAATTATATCAAATCAAGTAACTGTATGAAATGACATCAAGGACTGTGACCTATCTTCTAGCATTTGAAAAGAAGATTTGATGCCAACAAATTCATTGTTCTTTGAAATATTACCTTCAGATGTGAACATAACCTGCCAAAATTTTTATTTACAAAACATTTTATAAGAGTATTATATGATATGCTTTCATCCTAAATATCTGAATCACCAAAGAGAAAAAGGTATCAAATTTTCATTTGTCACAGCACCTCTTATACTGACAATTACTTGTGCTTTTTATATTACTCAATTTAGATAACAATATGCCAATTACTACAGAGATTATTGGTTTATATTTGCTGCATTGTGGCAGGGTATATACTATTTTTATTCAGACTTTTAATCAAAATAGTAATAGATTGGTATGTTAAAATTAATCTTTAAAGGTCATGAATATACAATGGATGTTCATGGTATCAATACTGACACTGGTGTTAGCTATATTCAGAAAACAGCAAGTTACACTACTCCATAACTGTGTAGATGTCTTAGCAATTATTACTGCTGCACTCAAATTTTCCTGCCAAAAGGAAGTGGAGATTTGTATCAGTTTCTGTCCCTGCTATTGTATACTTCTTGGTAGAAAGTGTTCATGATCTTCAGTTGTTAGTGAGATCAAAAAAATGAGAAATTAGATAACAATGACTTTGAAGCATCTCACTTTTTGAACTGAATATCATTTTTATGCCCTCTTTATAAACAAGAATTATAGTCACTGTCTTTGTGGGACTCTGGTCAGTTGGTATCAGGGTGTTCTGTGGCTGTATATTTAGATACTATATTTTTTTAACATTGTTTGTCTAATTTCTGTGACATGGGATGATGTCCACAATGAAATTTATGTTGATTCCATTCATTATGCCACTCAAATACAATGGGAAGAATATTTTATACATTGAACAAAATATGACCATAGGATATAGTTATTCCTTAAGCCATTGAAATATTTAGGTTTTTCAATACAAAGTTTTAAGTTACACTATTATCTTATATTTTATTTAATTAACTTTATGATTGGAGGCCGGGCAGTGGTGGTGCACGCCTTTAATCCCAGCACTTGGGAGGCAGAGGCAGGTGGATTTCTGAGTTTGAGGCCAACCTGGTATACAGAGTGAGTTCCAGGACAGCCAAGACTGTTCTGAGAAACCCTGTCTCGAAAAAAAAAAAAAAAACAACATTATGATTGGAGGAAAAGGAACCACATATAAAACAATCATATTCCGTTAAAGTTATAGGACTATTCAAATAAGTAAAAGTATTGATATCCACAAAAATAAATTTTAAAAAGTTATTGACTTCAATTTTCCAAACAATTAATTTAAGATACTAAGACTTTATGAAAATGACTTTATAGACTTTTTATTAATTAATTAATTAATTAATTAATAACATCTCCATCAAAGCTTCCCCTCCTTCCTCTCCTCCCAGGCCCACAATCTCAGTTCCCTTTCACCCATCCCCCTCTCCTCCCTTTCTCTTCAGAAAAGGGGAGGCCGCCTATAGAGATGAACCTGCCTTGGCCTATTAAGTTGCAATGTACTATTAAGTTGCAATTAAGTACATGATTTCTCCTATTGAGGTTTGACAAGGCAGCCCTGTTTGGGAAAGGAATCCAAAAGCAGGGAACAGAGTCAGAGACACCACTTGTTTCTTCTGTTAGGACAGCCAGTTGAAGACCAAGTTGCACAATAGTTACAGATGTGCAAGGGCCTAGGGCAGTTCAGTCTCAGTGGGCCTCTATGAACCCAGTTTTGATGATTTTAGGTTTCTTGTGGTATCCTTGATCTCTCTGGCTCCTTCAATCCTTCCTCATTCTCTTCCAGAGAATTCCCTATGCTCCTTCTAACCGTTTTCCTGCTTGTCTCTGCATCTGTTACTGTCATTTGCATGTTGAAGCCTCTCAGGTGGCTAGGCTCCTATCCGTAAGTATAGTAGAATATCATTAGTAGCATCAAGAATGGGCTCTCTTAGGTCATCAATCTCACGGTGGGCAAGTCATTAGTTAGCCACTTCATCAATTTCTGCTCGATTCCTATTCCTCTATGTCTTCTAGGCATGACAAATTTTGGATTGAACTTTTTGTGGCTGGGATGGTGTTCCAATCCCTGCATTGGAAGGATGTTATGGTTATAGAAGATGGGTCATCTCCAGTTCTGTACACTTATTGCTAGGTGTTTTATTAGGGTTGCTCTCATAGATTCCTGGGATTTAGCATTTTCTTAGGTTTCTGGCTCTTCCCATAGATGGCCCACAGTGATTCTAACTCTCTAACACAGTACTGTCCACTGCTCCTCCCATTTGATTTCTCCTCCTCCACTCACCATGCCCTTTCCCACCCAGTCCCTCAAAGCATCCACCTCCATGGGTCTATTTTATTTTCCCTTCTTGGTGAGATTTAGGCATCACTCCTTAGTTTTTATCCACTGGATGGGTCTCAAGTTTGGCTGGTTATTGGTTGTGGTTTCTGTCATGCTTTGCTCCATCTTTTTTTTTTCTTGCACTTCTTGCAGGCAGGACAAATTTTTGGTCATAGTTTTTAGAGGTGGATTGATGTCCTTATCCCTCCATTGGAAGACAACCCTTGCTATAGAAGGTGCCCCTTCAGACTGCATATCCTCACTGCACGGGAAAGGTATGGGGAGTGGAATAGGAAGAATCAAATGGAAGGAGTTGGGGAGAGTACTGGGTTACAGGGCTAGAATCACTCTGGGAAGAGCCAGAAACCTAAGAAAATTCTAAATCCCAGGAGTCTAATCTAGAGTCACACTCATAGATACTCTGTATCCTCTTTGAGCTCTGGTCTTTGACTCATCCTAGAGATGCCTCCTCCCTATCACCCACTGATTTCCAATCACTCTGCAGGCCCTCTATCCCCACACTTGATCCAATTCCCTTTCCAGTGATCTTTTCTAACAAGAATCCTCCCTCCATCCACCTCCAATGACTATTTTATTTCCACTTCTAAGAGAGATTCAATAATCTTCCCTTTAATCCTCCTTGCTATTTGGTTTATTTGGTTCTATGGAATATAGAATATGTATTCTGTACTTAATGGCTCATATCCCTGTATATGTATGTATCATATTTGTCTCATGAGGTATTTTTTAGCATTTAATAAGTTGATCATTTCTTTTTTTTTCATTCAGTTTGTTTATATGTTGGAATATATTGATGTGTTTTAGATGAATTCTATTTGATCATGATAAATGCTGTTTTTAATGTGTGATTGGATTCTGCTTGTGAATATTATATTATATTATATTATATTGAGTAGGTTTGCATTAATGTTCGTAAAAATTTGGTCTAAAATTCTTCTTTTATTGAGTCGTGTGGTTTGAGTAGCAGCAAGACTGTTGTCTCATGAAAATAATTTGGCAATTTTCCATCAGTTTCTATTTTTTATTAGATATTTTCTTTTTTTTACATGTCATATGATATCTCCTTTCCCAGTTTTTTTTTTCATCAGTTTCTATTTTGTGGAATAATTTGAGGAGCATAAATTGGCATTAGCTCTTCTTTGAAAGTCAGATAGAAGTTTGCACTAAAACTGTCTATCCTTGAGCATTTTTTGGGTGGGAGGCTTTTAATGATCCCTTCTCTTTCCTTAGGAGTGAAAGGTTTATAGTGATTGTTTATCATACTTTGGCAAGTTTTGCCTGTCATGAAAATTTTCCATCTCCTTTAGTTATTCCGTTTTTGTCGAGTAAAGCTTTTTGAAATAAGAGCCACTGGTTCTTTGGATTTCCTTGGTGTCTGTTGGCCTTTTCCTATTTTATTTTTGATTTTGTTAATTTAGATATACTATATCTGCCTTTTAGTTTGTTTGGCTAAAGTTTTGTCTATTTTTTTGGAATTTCTAAAGAACCAACTCTTGGTTTTGTTGCTTCTTTGTATTCTTCTCTTTGTTACTTGTTATTGCTTTCAGCCCTGAGTTTGACTATATCCTGCTAACCTTCTTGGATGTATTTGCTTCTCTTTGTTCTAGAACTCTCAAGTATGCTGTTAAGTTGCTCCTATATCTTACTAATTTCTTTATGAAAACACTTAGTCCTGTGAACTTTCCTCTTAGCACTATGTCCCATAAGCTTGGATGTGTTATACATTCATTTGCATTAAATCGTAGAAAGTCTTTTGTTATTTCTGCTTTTACTCAGGTTGTCATTGGGTAAAATGTTTAGTTTTCATGATTTCGTACGGTTTCTGTTGGTTTCTTTGTTGTTGCAGTTCAGCATTTGTCTATGGTGGTCTGGTAGGATATAGGGAGTTTTTTGTTTTATGATTTAAGTTTTTTGCATCTGCTGAGACTCGCTTTGCGATTAAGTATATGGTCAATTTTGGAGAAGATTCCATGAGGTGGTAACAAGAACTTATATTCTTTAGTGTTGTGTGAAAATATGCTGTACTTGTCTATTAGGTCCCTTTGATTCCCAACATCTATTAGTTTCATTATTTCTCTTTTTAGTTTCTCTCTGGATGACCAATCAATTGGGGAGAGTGGCATGTTGAAGTCCCCCACTATTCATGAGTGGAATTCAATTTGTTTTAGGCTCTCGCAATGTTTCTAATGTAATTAATTTTTTTTTTTTTTTTTTTGCTTTTTCGAGACAAGGTTTCTCTATATAGTCTTGGCTGTCCTGGAACTCACTCTGTAGACCAGGCTGGCCTCGAACTCAGAAATCCACTTGCCTCTGCCTCCCAAGTGCTGGGATTAAAGGTGTGTGCCACCACACCCGGGTGCAATGTTTCTAGTATGAATGAAGGTTCCCTGATATTTAGGATGTTGGTACTCAGAATTAAGATGTCATCTTGGTGGATTTTTCATATAATTAGTATTGATTATCCTTTTCCCTCTCTTTTTATTAATTTTGGTTTAAACTGTATTTTATTAGATATTAGAATGACTCCTCCAGCTTGATTGTTGGGTCTGTCAACTTAGAAAATTCTTTTTCTCTGGGCAGTGGCACATGCCTTTAATCCCAGCACTTGAGAGGCAGAGGCAGATGATATTCTGAGTTTGAGGCCAGCCTGGTCTACAGAGTGAGTTCTAGGACAGCCAGGGCTATACAGAGAAATCCTGTCTTGAAAAAGTCAAAAATATTCTTTTTTATTTCTTAATTTTATATGTCTATGTTTGATGCTGAGACATTAAGCAGAAGAATATATCCTGTTTTTGTAATTATTCTATTATTCTGTATATTATTA
>JADRCC010475479.1:9581-25536 GCA_019843855.1 Hylomyscus alleni
TAGGTTAGGTTAGGTTAGGTTAGGTTAGGTTAGGTTAGGTTAGGTTATCCTGCCCACCTTCTATGAAAAGTTTTCATTACACAGATGACACAATATTAACCTCAAACTGTCTCATAAACTCAGAAAAACATCTGAAAGTCATAAAAGGGCAACCAAAAGAGTGAGGTTTGGAATCAATCTGCACAAGGTACAGGGACAACAAACAGCAAGTGTAAAATAGTTAGATGGATTATGATTTGTAAAGAGGCATGTAATACCTGAAAACATGATTAGAAAAAGTCAACAATTGTCTGCGCCTATAGGAACACAGAACAGTTGCAGATGTTTGAAGGATTCTAGTGTACCACTATATTTTCATAACCAATCATTTGAAGTTGCCTACCATTCATAGAACTTAATACTTGGTAAAAACAAAACTAAACTAAACTAAATTAAACTAAACTAAACAACCTAAGTCCACATAGGACTGAGACCAAAAAGCTGGGGTAGGTTTGAATAAGATTATGCCTTTGTAGAACAAACTAAACAAGTCTGTACCCTGCTACTTAAGTTTGCTTTAGTATTGGAAGTAACTAGAATCTCGGAGGGTTGCAACTAGGAGTATAGTAGAAATGACATTAACCAACAGTCCCCAAAAGAGTTTAGTTTATTATAGAAACTCAGTATGTAACAATAGAATAGCAATTGTTAGCATTGGACTCCATTACCAGTTCTACTGAAGTGACAAAGAAAGTGGCTTTTCCAATTAAGGATTGAATTGAAGGCCCTTGGGCCGAGCCTCTTTCTATAGTGGCATAGAATTCAACTCTGGAAAAGTGGCAAGCATATTTTCAGCAATGAGGTACAGTGTCCATGAGCTCAGTCTTTAATACTACACAGGAACTACTGTGAGCAGTGTCATTTAAAGCAACTGACTCTCTTCCAGTAACTGAGCCAATAGCAAAAAACTGATTAAGCACCAGAAGGTACACTACACATTCTTGTAAATGCTTGACATACTGATGGCACAAGACAGAGCACTCTACAGGATGGTGGCTAATGTAATACAAATAAATGAAGACAACAAAGTGACTGGAGAGAGAAGGATTAAGTAGCCATTGTCTGAGTTAAGAACAGTGTAGGTAGAACTATCTTGTGAGATTTGTCATATGAGAATCTCTACTCACAGTAAGGCTATAATCAGAGGCAGGAATTTATGGATGGCCTATTGAGAAAGTGAGAACTGTCAGATGCTAACTGAGCATCTATGGAAAAAATAAATGTAAAAGAAATCTGTAATAAGTTCAGCAGCTTAAGGGGGGACCAGCCAGGAGGTACAGGCAGCAGGAGCTGCAGAGCCGCAGGGACAAGGTCCTTCCTGCATCCATCTGCACCCAGGAGGTGGGGCTGATCCACAGCCCTCTGTGCACAGGTCTTTCCAGAAGAGAGCTGGTCTCCCAGCAGTGCTGACACAGGCTTACAGACCCACAGGAGGAACAACCTCCAGTCAGAGACAGCAAGAACATCTAACACCAGAGATTAATAGATGGCAAAAGGCTGGAGGCAGGACTAGCCAGGAGGCACAGAAGTGGCATGGCAGCTGGCTCAGGATCCTTTCTACCTCCTTCTTCACCTAGGAGGTACTGCATATCCACACCCCTCTCTGCCCTTTCCCCATAAGCAAAGAGCTTGCCTTCAGGGACTGCTCCAACTCAGAGACTCAGGTGAGATCTCCATTTTCTTTCCAGTGACCTTCTAAGACAGGACCAGCCAGGAGGCACAGGCCTCAGAAGTAGCAGGGCAGCTGGTGCAGGATCCTTTCTACCTCCCTCTTCACCTAGGTGGTACTGCAGATCCACAGCCTTCTCTGCCCCTTCCCCAAAAGTGGAGATCCTGTCTCCAGGATTTGTTCTGACCTCAGGACTCAGGAGGGACAACTGATCCACAGCCCACTGCACACAGGTCTTACCAGAGGAGAGCGGATCTCCCAGAAGTGCTGACACAGGCTTACAGACCCACAGGAGGAAGAAGCTCCAGCCAGAGAGAGCAAGAACATCTAACACCAGAGATCAACAAATGTCGAAAGGCAAATGGAAGAATCTTATCAACAGAAACCAAGACTACTTGGCTTCATCAGAACCTACTACTCCCACCACAGCCAGTTCTGGATATTCCAAAACACCAGAAAAACAAGATCTGAATCTAAAATCATATTTAATGATGGTGATAGAGGAATTTAAGGAGAGCATGAAATACAGGAGAACACAGGTAAGCAGGTTCAAGCCCTTAAAGAGGAAACACAAAAATCCCTTAAAGAATTACAGAAAAGCACAACCAAACAGATGAAGGAATTGAACAAAACCATCCAGGATCCAAAAATGGTAGCAAAAACAGTTAAGAAATCACAAAGAGAGACAACTCTAGAGATAGAAATCCTAGAAAAGAAGTCAGAAACCATAGAAGCAAGCATCACCAACAGAATATAAGAGATAGAAGAGAGAATCTCAGGTGCAGAAGATACCATAGAAATCATTGGCACAACAGTCTAAGAAGACACAAAATGCAAAAAGTTTCTAACCCAAAACATTCAGGAAATCCAGGACATAATGAGAAGACCAAACCTAAGGATAATAGATATAGAAGAGAGTGAAGACTGCCAACTTAAAGGGCCAGTAAATATCTTCTACAAAATTATAGAAGAAAACTTCCCTAACTTAAAGAAAGAGATGCCCATGAACATAGAAGAATCCAGCAAAACTCCAAATAGACTGGACCAGAAAAGAAGTTCCTCCCGCCACATAATAGTCAAAATGCCAAATGCACAAAACAAAGAAAGAATATTAAAAGCAGTGAGGGAAAAAGGTCAAGTAACAGATAAAGGCAGGCCTATCAGAATTACACCAGACTTCTCACCAGAGACTATGAAAGCAAGAAGATCCTGGGTTGATGTCATACAGACCCAAAGAGAACACAATTGCAAGCCCAGGCTACTATACCCAGCAAAACTCTCAATTACTATAGATGGAGAAACCAAAGTATTCCATGACAAAACCAAATTTACACAATATATTTCCACAAATCCAGCCCTTCAAAGGGTAATAAATGGAAAACTACAACACAAGGAAGGGAACTACATCCCTGAAAAAGAAAAAAAGTAATCTTCCAACAAAACTAAAAGAAGATAATCACATGAATAGAATTCCAACTCTAACAACAAAAATAACAGGAAGCAAGAATTATCCTTTCATTAATGTCTATTAATATCAATGGACTCAATTCCCCAATAAAAAGACATAGACTAACAGACTGGGTACATAAATACGACCCAACATTTTGTTGCATATAGGAAATCCAACTCAGTGACAAAGACAGACACTACCTCAGAATAAAAGGATGGAAAACAATTTTCCAAGCCAATGGTCCCAAGAAATAAGTTGGAGTAGCCATTCTAATATCGAATAAAATTGACTTTCAGCCTAAAGTGATTAAAAAAGATGAGGAACACTTCATATTCATCAAGGTATGATCTACCAAGAGGAACTTTCAATTCTGAAACTCTATGTTCCAAATGCAAGGGCATCTACATTCATACAAGAAACTTTATTGAAGCTCAAAGCACACATTGCACCGCACACAATAATAGTGGGAGACAACACCTCATTCTCTGGAATGGACAGATCATGGAAACAGAAACTAACAAAGACACGGTGAGACTAACAGAAGTTATGAACCAAATGGATTTAAAAGATATCTATAGAACTTGTTATCCTAAAACAAAAAGATATACTTCCTTCTCAGCACCTCATGGTACCTTCTCCAAAATTGACCATATAATTGGTCACAGATCAGGCCTCAACAGACACAAAAGCATTGAAATAATTACATTGCATCCTATCGAATGCCACAAATTAAGGCTGGTCATCAATAAAAACATAAACAATAGAAACCTCATATACATGTGTAAGCTTAACAATATTCTACTCAATGATAACTTTGTCAAGGAAGAAATAAAGAAAGAAATTAAAGACTTTTTAGAGTTTAATGAAAGTGAAGTAACAACATACCCAAACTTATGGGACACAATGAAAGCAGTCCTAAGAGGAAAACTCATAGCTCTGTGTGTCTCCAAAAAGAAACAAGAGAGAGCATACATCAGCAATTCGACAGCACAACTGAAAGCTCTAGAACAAAAAGAAGCAAATTCACCCAAGAGGAGTAGAAGACAGGAAATAATCAAACTCAGAGCTGAAATCAACCAAATCGAAACAAAAAGAACTATACAAAGAATCAACCAAACCAGGACCTGGTTCTTTGAGAAAATCAACAAAATAGATAAACCCTTAGCCAGACTAACTAGAGGGCACAGAAAAATTATCCTAATTAACAAGATTAGAAATGAAAAGGGAGACATAATAACAGACACTGAGGAAATCCAAAAATTCATGGGAGCCTACTACAAAAGCCTATACTCAAGAAAACAGGAAAACCTGGATGAAATGAACAATTTTCTAGACAGATACCAGGAACCAAAGTTAAATCAAGATCAGATCAATGATCTAGACAGTCCCATATCTGCTCATGAATTAGAAACGGTCATTAATAGTCTCCCAATCAAAAAAAGCCCAGGACCAGATGGGTTTAGTGCAGAGTTTTATCAAACCTTCAAAGAAAACCTAAAAACAATACTCCTCAAACTATTCCACAAAATAGAAACAGAAGGTACTCTACCCAATATGTTCCATGAAGCCACAATTACTCTTATACCTAAAGCACACAAAGACCTAACAAAGAAAGAAAACTTCAGGCCAATTTCCCTTATGAATATTGATGCAAAAATACTCAATAAAATTCTTGCAAACCAAATCCAAGAACACATCAAAACAATCATCCATCATGATCAATGAGGCCTCATCCCAGGGATGCAGGGATGGTACAATATTCAGAAATCCATCAATGTAATTCACTATATAAACAAACTCAAAGGAAAAAACCATATGATCATCTCATTAGATGCTGAGAAAGCTTTTGACAAAATCTAATACCCCTTCATGTTAAAAGTCTTGGAAAGATCAGTAATTCAAGGCCCATACCTAAATATTGTAAAAGCAATATACAACAAACCAGCAGACAACATCAAACTAAATGGAGAGAAACTTGAAGCAATCTCACTAAAATCAGGCATTGGACAAGGCTGCCCACTCTCTCCCTACCTATTCAATATTATACTTGAAGTCCTAGCCAGAGCAATTAGACAACAAAAGGAGATCAAAGGGATACAAATTGGAAATGAAGAAGTAAAGTTATCACTATTTGCAGATGATATGATAGTATACTTAAGCAACACCAAAAATTCCACCAGAGAACTCCTAAACCTGATAATCAACTTCAAGCAAGTCACTGACCTTCCTCTATACAAAGAATAAACAGACTGAGAAAGAAATTAGGGAAACAACACACTTCACAATAGTCACAAATAATATAAAATACCTTGGTGTGACTCTAACTAAGCAAGAGAAAGATCTGTAATGACAAGAACTTCAAATCTCTGAAGAAAGAAATCAAAGAATATCTCAGAAGATGGAAGGACCTCCCATGCTCATGGATTGGCAGGATTAGTATAGTAAAAACAGCCATCTTGCCAAAAGCAATCTATAGATTCAATGCAATCCTCATCAAAATTCCAAATCAATTCTTCACCAAGCTAGAAAGAGCAATTTGCAAATTCATCTGGAATAACAAAAAACCTAGGGTAGAGAAAACTATTTTCAAGAATAAAGGAACCTCTTGTGGAATCACCATCCCTGACCTCAAGCTGTACTACAGAGCAATTGTGATAAAAACTGCATGATATTGGTACAGTGACAGGCAGGTAGATCAATGGGATAGAATTAAAGACCCAGAAATGAATCCACACACCTATGGTCACCTATGTCTTTGACAAAGGAGATAAAACCATCCAGTGGAAAAAAGACAGCATTTTCAACAAATTGTTCTGGTTCATCTGGCGATCAGCATGTAGAAGAATGGAAATTGATCCATTCTTATCTCCTTGTATAAATCTCAAGTCCAAGCGGATCAAGGACCTCCAAATAAAACCAGATACACTGACAAGACAAGAAAGTGGGGAAGAGCCTTGAGCACATAGGCACAGAGGAAAGTTTCCTGAACAGAATACCAATAGCTTATGCTCTAAGATCAAGAATTGACAAATAGGACCTCATAAAATTGCAAAGCTTTTGTGAGGCAAAGGATATTGTCAATAGGACAAAATTCATCCAACAGATTGGGAAAAGATCTTTATCAATACTACATCTGAAAGAGGGCTAATATCCCATCTATACAAAGAACTCAAGAAGTTAGACTCCAGAGAACCAAATAACCCTATTAAAAATGGGGTACAGAGCTAAACAATAAATTCTCAACAGAGGAATACCGAGTGGCTGAGAAGCACCTAAAGAAATGTTCAACATCCTTAGTCATCAGGGAAATGCAAATTAAAACAACCCTGAGATTCCACCTCACCACAGTCAGAATGGCTAGGATAAAAAACTCAACTGATTGCAGAAGCTGGCGAGGATGTGGAGAAAGAGGAATACTTCTCCATTGCTGGTCTGATTGCAAGCTGGTACAACCACTCTGGGAATCAGTTGGATGGTTGCTCAGAAATTTAGACATAGTACTATTGGAGGACCCAGCAATACCAATTCTGGGCATATACCCAGAAGATGTTTCAAAATGTAACAAGGACACTCACTCCACTATGTTCATAGCAGCCTTATTTATAATAGCCAGAAGCTTGAAAGAACCCAGATGTCCCTCAACAGAGGAATTTATGTAGAAAATGTGGTGAATTTACCCAATGGTGTACTACTCAGCTATTAAAAACAATGAATTCATGAAATTCTTAGAGAAATGAATGGATCTGGAGGATATCATCTTGATATGAGGTAATCCAATCACAAAAGAACACACATGCTATATACTCTCTGATAAGTGGATATTAGCCCAGAAGCTTGGAATACCCAAGATACAATCCACAAACCACATGAAACTCAAGAAGAAGGAAGACCAAAGTGTGGATAATTCGATCCTCTTTAGAAGGGGTAACAAAATACCCATGGAATGAGTTACAGAGACAAACTTATGGAGCAGAGACTGAAGGAAGGACAATCCAGAGACTGCTCTACCTGGGGATCCTTCCCATATACAATAGCCAAATCCAGACACTATTGTGGATGCCAGCAAGTGCTGGCTGACAGGAGCCCTGAGAGGCTTTTCCAGTCACTGTCAAATACAGAAGTGGAAGCTCACAGCCATCATTAGACTGAGCACAGTGTTCCCAATGAAGGAGCTAGAGAAAGGACCCAAGGAGTTGAAGAGGTTTGCAGCCCCATAGGAGGAGGAACAATATGAACTAACTAGTCCCCAGACCTCCCAGGGATTAAACCACCAACCAAAGAGTACACATGGCGGGACTCCTGGCTCCAGCTGTATATGTAGCAGAAGATGGTCATCAATGGGAGGAGTGGCCTGTGGTCCTGGGAAGGCTCTATGCCCCAGTGTAGGGGAATGCCAGAGCCAGGAAGCAGGATAGGGTGGGGAGGGGGAAAGGAATAGCGGTTTTCTTTCAGAGAGGAAACCAGTAAAGGGGAGAACATTTGAAATGGAAGAAAAGAAGTTTTCTACATGGCAACCCATAGAATTCTGTCATCTTTTTTCAAGTATTACTTGGGGATTTTCACTGGGTTTATATAGAGTGCGGCCACAGGTGAGCTGATATAGGCTAGAAACCAGCTAATATTACCAGTATTCCCTTAAAATGAACTAGTATTTTACATGCTGTCAAACATCTGATGCCCGTTCTCAACTACAGCTTTTTACAAACATTTCTATGCAGGTGAGCACCACACAAAGAGGTAACACCTATAGCTTAGCTCTCTGGAACATTCTAGAGATTTATGCTGAAGTGCATTAAGTCCTTCATTTGCACCTGTTGCTCAGGTTGGGTAGTTGAAACAGTCCTGTTCTTGATATTTACTCTCCAGTAAGCTACCTACTATAGAGATACTAGATCCATCTTTTGTCCCTTATAACTAGGTTTTATTCAAATAATCTTCCTTTATCTTACTCTCATCCTCTGACTAGAGGCTTATTCTATATCTTTTTCGTTGTCATTCATTCATGAGTTTATTAATAAAACACTTCCTGTGGATTCTCAAAATGAATTTAACACAATTCTGTAACCATGGGAAAGTAACATTCTTACATTTGAGGCCCACCTTGTTCCAGAGGTGACAACATGCTTATTGGCCTTTTTCAAAGCAATATTCTGCTTGGACATAATGGGCATTGCTGTGTGTAAAATTCTTGAAAATGTAGGGGAATCAGGAAAGAGAGAGTAGAAAGGTTGTAAAAGCCAGAGGTTGAGGAGGAGTGCTGTAAAAGTCTGAGTTATAGGCAAGACAGGACTGTTGCATTCACCAATTTACAGCAGTTCTGGGTTCCTACACAATACCCATACAAGATCAAGTCAGTCAATGTTCCAGCATGGATATGTGAGAGACTCACAAGGTCCTATTAGGCTAATAGCTGTGACTTGTTGGCAGTTAGTGGCTGCAGGGGAAGGAGATTCAGTTTTATTCAGGGATGTGTCTAGTCTTAGGTTGTCTATTCTCAGATAGACAGTCCCACATCCATTCATATACAATCAGTCTACTTGAACTAAGTGCCTCATAAAAATAAATGGGGGGGAGGAATTGGAA
The DNA here is from genome assembly GCA_019843855.1 of Hylomyscus alleni. Lineage (NCBI taxonomy): Eukaryota > Metazoa > Chordata > Mammalia > Rodentia > Muridae > Hylomyscus > Hylomyscus alleni. Next base: position 18,323 of record JADRCC010475479.1, read on the forward strand.
AGAAGATGCATGGGATGTCTGAGAGAAGCTGATAAGTTAAGTAGGTGAATATGATCAAAATATATTTTAATATAAATAAAATACTTAATGAAAAAGAGTTCCTGGAGTTGGCCTTAACTCATTTCCTGGGAAATCTAAGTTGTTGGTCATCAGAGTGTGGAGCACTTGAATGCTTCAATGCTTCCTTCTCATGCTGAGTCATGTTTTATTCCTCTACATGGGATTATTTTAGCCCTTGTCTTAGGGTTTTACTGCTGTGAAGGAATACCATGACCAAGGTCAACTCTTATAAAGAACATTTAATTAGAGCAGGCTTATAGGTTCAGAGGTTCAGTCCATTAGCATCAAGGTGGAAACATGGCAGCATCCAAGCATGCATGGTGCAGGAGGAGTTTATAGTTCTACATCTTGTTCTGAAGGTAAACAGGAGAAGACTGGATTCTAGAAAGTTAGGATGAGGGTCTTAAATCCAGGCCTACAGTGGCACACTGTCAATCACATAGAAATGCCACTCCCTGAGTCAGTCATATCCAAACCATCACAGCCCTCATGCCCATCCCACCTTCCCTGGTTACTAAGTAACCAGATGCATCTTCCAGGTCCTTCACTACAGCATTCTTACTTTTCTCATAAATCCTGGTCTATAGCCATCATGGGACTCCTAGGTTTTCTCCATTCTTTGGCAGTGTTAAAGCAAAGGACTCTATAACTGTATTCAATGTGAAGATTCATCTCCCCACCCCAAAGCCTCTGTTTTAAAGAAGACTTATGACACTTGCTTAGAATGTCACCACAAACATCATCACCAAAAAGAGTTTATTTGTGAGTGCGGTGCCTGATTTTTGAGGTGCGCTACTTTGTCCATGTTTAGTTATCATGTGGCTGCCATAGTGTTTGCTTTCCAAAATCCGGCAAATTAGAAAATATGTGGAAATATATATGAGAGTACACTTGGCCTAATAAAAGAGAAAATAACCCCCTAAAGAAAGACATTTGTGGATACCAGAAAGAAACATTATTCCAAAGGCAATTGGGATACATAGCTGGTGATAATAAAGCAGGCACGAGATTCTTTGCCTCTGTTGACTTTGTAGGAGAGTGACACTTGTCAAGGTGTACGGACAAAGCTAAACTGAGCACAGGAAAGTGTCTTGCCAATATCTGAAGACATAAGGAAACACATCTAGATGTAAAAAGTCATTGGCAGACAACCACACAAGTCTGTTTCTCAGTTTATTCATCTGAACTCTAAAACCTCCTTCACAACTAGTCTGTAGATCTTCCTGTGTTCATGCAGCATATTGCATTTCAACCTGGTCACAATATCTCTAGCTTCCAACCCCATCACCTCTTTCCCAGTTAATGATTTTGATCTATTTTGAAGACCCCCCCCCCCAACTTTAATCTCTCTTTTGTGGGTTTGATGTGAAATATCTCCTGTGTTGGCTAGTTTTATGTCAACTTGACACAAGTTAGAGTCATTTGGGAAGAGGGGACCTCAACTGAGAATATGCCCCCATCCTACTGGCCAGTGTGAGCTATATTCCTAAGTAGATGGTCCTGGGGCACATGAGAAAGCAGGCTGAAAAAACCAGAAGGAACAATTCCGTAAACAGTGTTCTTCCATGGCTTCTGCCTCCTGGTTCCTGCCTCGAGTTTCTGCTCGGTCCTCCTTGATCTCACAACTGTAATATGTGTTGTGCGCCGGAACCACTCTGACTGGCAGGGTAGAAAAACTCGTACACCGTTTCTTTCTTCAGCAATTTACTCAGGCCTTGAATGCAGGGGGATGTTAAGCAAAAAGCCCAAGCCTCTTCGGGAGCAAGCTTATATACCCTGTATGATGTAATATGGTGCCATGTGTCATAATTGATTCTGATTGGCCGGGGCCAGATCAGACCACAAGTGGCTACACGCCCAGTCTGCCATATAAGGAGTTGTTTGTCCATTGGACTTCTGTTAAACTTCTGTTAGGCTTCTGTTAGTCTCTGTCTTAAAGCGAGACATGGCTCTCCACAAATATGAAATAAACCTTTTCCTCCTCAAGTTTCTTTTGGTCATGATGTTTTATTAAAGATACGGAAACCTTAACTAAACGTATCATATGCTCGTATGTTTGAGCCCCTGATCCCCAGCTGGTGTCACTGTTTGGGAAGGTTATGGAACATTCAAGAAGTAAATCCTCACTGGAGGAAGTGCGTAAATGAAGAGAGGTTTCCAGGTCTTATAATTTTGTGAACTTGCTTGTTTACTTCCTTTACTTCCTAACAGCTGGTGTCATGTGACTAACCAGCTTATCCTTCAGGACCATGATGCCCTGTGTCTCCTTGAACTGTAAACCCAAATGTCTTCTCTTAAGTTGTATTTAAGCACAGCAGTAAGAAACAAGTGCATTCTCTTTAAAAGTTATGACATTCAGGATCCCTCTCTTTGGATGTTCTGGGTAAATAGCTTTTCCAGTTATGAAAAACAGTAAAAGATAAAGCAGATAACCGAGCCAGGCAGTGGTGGCACATGCCTTTAATCCTAGCACTTGGGAGGCAGAGACAGGCGGATTTCTGAGTTCGAGGCCAACCTGGCCTACAGAGTGAGTTCCAGGACAGCCAGGGCTATCCAGAGAAACCCTGTCTTGAAAAACCAAAAAAATAAAATAAAATAAAAATAGCCAATCATAGAATGTTCTAAATAAGCTAACATTTACCTCTCATAATGATCAGCAAGGACAAGAATCTGTGGGCTCTACTGTCTTTGTTTATCTGACAATGCAAATTTTACCATGGAGGGGCACAAAAACCCCCATTTAAACAGAAATCTGATTTGCTGTTGAAGTGGTGAATTTGGAAGCTATGTGGTTTTTGTGGTTTCCCTTAGTTTGGCAGCAGGACCTCCCAACTGTCTCTTCTTAGTCCAGCTCTCGGTTGTTAGAGTCACTTCTATAAAGGGTACTCGTTATTTTTGGCTGCTTAGTATGATGCAAATAATTAGCTGGCAATTGATGTAATAGATAAATGAGCTTTGAAAAACAGATTTTATTTTCCCTACTCACCCTTGTCAAAAATTCAAGCCTCAGCCACTTTTTCAGAACATGATGGGAATAATGAAGGAGGGTAAAGAAACCAAGAACAGCTGATGTCTATGGAAAGACTTAATGAAAATGTTGCACTTTGTACCTGATTTTGGGCAAGGAAATGAGTTGAAAAGACTATTTTAATAGAGACAATTCTTAGGCAGACTTGGTGTCATCACTGGTGTTTCAAGTAAAAAATTTTTGTTGTTGATTTGCTCTTTAGAAAATGCAAAAAGTATATACCTTAATCTTACCGTGAAAATTTTTATTGTAGTAAGAATTCAGGTCTCTGAATTCTATACCTGACACTATACTGAAGACATCATGTGATATAGACTACATATTCACTTATTCATTCATTCACAAATATTTTTTAACAGAGCACCAAGAACATTTAGAAAGATAAATTATACAGTACTCTTGCTGTTGAGAGGTTCTGTAAAATGAGAATGCATCCAGCAAGATAGAGGTCATTGTTTACTTTAGCAAGAGCAGTTTTTCAGGAAGTAATAGCATCAGAAGATTTACTCAAGTGGGTTGAAGAGCGGCTGGCAGGAGAACTGGAGATAACAAGAGTTCATGAGTGTTGCTAAACTTCTCAAGAAAGGCAACACATCTGAATTGTTCACTCAGTGAAGTACTGGATTTTCTGTCCAAGAGGTGAAGTGGCGTATATAGGTCAAGCCTTCCTCCTCAGATATAGTGAACAGATAGTGCTCATACTAACCAATTAAACAGTTGAAACATTGAAACATTCTTCCAATAGAGTTTAAATCCCACTGGTGTTTTGTGTTTCTGGCACAGAATGATGGCTAGTCTCACTGAAGAATTTCTCTTCTCTGTCCACATGTTTGTCCTCTGATAACACTGATTCTTTGTTATGGTCTTGCAAGTTGAATATGAGTTATTATGAGAATAAGGGCTAGGCTTTTAGAAGGCATTTTTGCTTGAAATAGTTGATGTAGAATCTGTAGATTGATATTCAATGACTGTATGTACGTGAATATGAGTAGGTCCACCAGACACGTGGAAGTCAGAAGACAATCTCGGTTGGCCTTCTACTTTGTTTGAGACAACGTCTCTTGTTTGTTGATGCTTATTCCAGGTTACCTGGCACATGAGTTTCCAGAAATTCTCTGGTTTCCAATATCCATTTTACCACAGGAGAGCTGGGATTAAGATCCTTATTCTCCCGTAGCTATCTCTTCCTTGCCATAATGAACTATGAAACAAAATAGACTCTTCCTTCCTTAAGTCACTTTTGTCATAGAAGTTTTCATAAGAACAGGAATGAGTAAAATAATTAAGACATCTGCCCAATCTGAAAGTTGAGAAAGTGTTAGCAACCTTGTAAGGACTCAAGTTTGCTTCCCAACATGCACATCAGACAGCTCTATCTGTTACTCCAGTGCCAGGATTCAATGCCTATGGTGCCCCACTCTCCATCCCTCTTTTTTGTTCTTAAGTTGACTTCCACATTCCTTAGTGTTGGCTTTGTCAATTTTGTCCTTGGTAAAATAAATAATCACCAGGATGGCTTCTGTCATTTCAAGCATTTCAAGCTATGTGTATACACACAACACAATGTCAAAACTCTAACTATCTCTCTTTGTCTGTAATGAAGTCCAAATCTCAAACCTTAGGGTACTTCTCCCATCTTGGGGACAATACTTCATTAATTTACATTTCTAAATGGATTTCTAGTAATGTGTCTTAAGGATAGATTCAGACTAATTAGGATAAACTCTGGAGCAGAAGGCTCCAGTGGAATTACTGCACCACCAGCATGTGAGCCGTTTACAGATGGGTTGTTTTGCTTTAGAGAAAAGAAAACAACCAGACTCCTGGATTTCTTTCAACAGAAAGATGCATAGACTAGGCTAGGAATATTAAAAAAAAAAAATCACAAAGACCTGGTATTTTGGGCTAGATAGGATAAGGAAATGTTAATGTAGGTTATTTCCTATTGGGGCACATTTAGGAAACTCACTAAAATCTTTCCATCCCCAACAGACTCTACTAATTCCTCTTAAGACCCTCTTGTCAAAAAAACCAATTGCACTGCAAAATTTTAACGTTTATGCTGAAAACACCACCAGGCAGTGGTGGTGCATGCCTTTAATCCCAGCTATTGGGAAGCAGAGACAGATAGATTTCTGAGTTCAAGACCAGCCTGGTCTATACAGAGAAACCGTGTCTCAAAAAAAGAAAGAAAAAAAAAAGGAAAATAAACAACCAATAAATGAAATGACAACAATAAGAGCCCCTAAATAAATAGACTAAGAAGGAAATAAGTGTAAAGAAAGAGTAGAGAAATACTTAAGACATTCGTAAGACTCAAGACAGTCTAGAAGAGAGAATTTTAGTAATACAGAGTCACAGCTAAAAATTTGCATTTTGCCCTAATGAGAGAAAGCTTTCCCTCTCAGGCTGACTTTATGTTTGGAATTTACAGTGTATCCCTTGCAACTAGACTCTAGCTTTTTGGGTGGGAGGTGAAAATAAAAAAAAGAGAGAGAGACTTTTGTATTAGGTACCTGGCTTAGCAGAAACTATCATTTATCTTCCACTTTTACTGATGTGATATTTTTCTTTTCTCCCCTCTTAATTGACAGGTAATAATTGTATCACTTTATGAGGTACAGTAGGAGGATCATACCAATATACAATGTTAGATGATCAAAGCAGGGTAATTAGCATTTTACTTCCTAAAATATTTATTTTTGCTTTGTGTTTGGAGCTATTAAGTTCCTCCTCTAGATCTTTATAAAATGTATGATAAATTATTATGAGTTTGAATTACCCTATCTGCTGCAGTGGAATACATTTCTTCTACATAGCCCTATTTTGTACCCATTATCCAACCTCCTTCTATTCCTACTCTCCTCCAACACCCATCTTAGGCCCTAATGATCATTTTACTACTTTGTCTTTCTATATGATTGACAGTTTGCATTTCTACAAATGAATGAAAGCATGTGTTGTCTTTCAGGTCAAATAATATCCTTCAGTTCTATCCATGTAGCTATAAATCACAGAACTTAATTATTCTTATGGCTGAATTATACACTATTTCAGTTGCCCCTTTTGACACTGTGATAAAATGCCTGACCAAAAATAATCAAGGGAGGAGGAATTTGTTCTGTGGTTTCAGTTCATTGTGGTGGGAAAGATCTGATGGAGACTGAGTGTTGAACTTGAGGCAGCCAAAAAGCTGAGAGATGACCAAAAAAATCCAGGGCAAAGGAGTCTCTTTGCACATACCCACTTAATGACTTTCCTTTTCTACAAAGGCTTCATCTTCCACACTTCCACCATGTCCAAAGGGTAAGCCTTTTCACCATTGACTCCATCAATAGAGTAAACCATTAAGTAGATCCAAACACTTGTGATCTCATCTCTCTGAAAATGACTCAACAGACACCTGTAAAAGTGTGGCTTACTAGTTTCCTTGGTAGTTTTAAATCCAGTCAAGAGGACGGTAGTGATTAAGCATCATGCTGAATGCAAATATATGCATTCATTTGACACTTCCTTGTCTCTTTCTCTGTGGTGGACATCAAGGTTCTATTTATTGGCACTGTCCTAGTCATTCTTCTGTTGCTTTGATTAAACACTTTGACCAAACTTAAAGGATGGGAGGACTTATTTCAGCTTTATTTCCAGATCACAGTCCATCACTGAAGGAAGTCGGGGGAGGAGCTCAAGCAGGAACTGAGACAGAAACCTTGGAAGAAAATTGCTTGCTGGCTTCCTCACTGGCTCATGTTCAAATACTTTCTTATGTAGTCCAGGAACATCTGCCTAAGAAATGTGCAGCCCATAGTGGACTAGGCCCTTCTACATCAACTAGCTATCAAAGATGGTCCCCAGTAGACATATCCACGGGCCAATATGATCAAGGTAATTAATTCTTCAATTAAGTGCCCCTCTTCCCAGGTGACTATAAGTTATGTCAAATTGACGATAAAACTAGCCAGGATAGCCACTATGCACAGTCCAGTGAACATGGAAGTGTAGGTATGTCATGATTTACTGATTTTATTTTTTTAACAGCGTCTTTATATCATATGATCCATCAAATTTTTTTAGTTTTTAAAAATCAATTAATTAACTAAGCATATAGCCTCAACAAAGAAAATAAAAC
>JADRCC010475482.1:0-12844 GCA_019843855.1 Hylomyscus alleni
TGTGTGTGTGTGTGTGTGTGTGTGTGTGTGTGTGTGTGTGTGTGTGTCCCGACTAGATCTGTGGTAGTCCTTCCGCCTCAGCATCCTGAGTGCCAAGGTTATAGGTAGGTAGAAGTTACCAGGCTTTGCTTAAAATTGAGATTGATATGTATTTATATAATGTCATAGTATACATACTCCAAATTAAATAAATACAAAACTTTTCTGTGCAATATTTTTTTACCAAACTAAAATATATGGAAGTTGTGACCAAAATTACCTAGACATGAACAGCAGATCTAATCCCAGAGCGACATTACTCCAGTCACTGTGGTCACTTGTCCGCACTTCCCTCCTTTGCATGTACTGAAAGGTCATGCAGGTATCTATGCAAACTTAGAGGTAGAGCTCTATTCCACCACTGAGTGGTCTGACCTAAATCTTCACTACGAAAGGAGAAAGTCTGTCTTCCTTTTTCCACAATGGATTCCTGTCAGTGGGTCACTTGTAGTGCAGTGACTTCTTTAGCCTAACAAAGAAAAGTCTAGAATAAATCGGAACGTTGCCTAGAGGGAATGGCCCAGGAGCTCCAACAATGAAAAGGAGAATACACACATAGCCCATTTAACTAGACCTTCCAATCCTAGGAAGAGCCAGTGACAGATACAAATATTCTTATCCAGGCACTGCCCTGTCCAGCATGGCTCCAGGGATAGGTTCTGGCTGAGTGGGAGAAAGAAGGAAGAAAAGGTAAATAGATGATAGATAGATAGATAGATAGATAGATAGATAGATAGATAGATAGAGATGGATGGACAACTGGACACACAGGCAGGCAGGCAGGCAGACAGACAAATGTAGATACACAGAAAAATTGAGATCAGATCAGCTAAGATCTCTGATGGAGAAACTGCAGCACTCTGAGACACTCAGTATGTTTACTAGATAGAATTCAACAGAGAGATGGGTTATTGTAGCTGAATAAGGAGGCTGAGTTTATAATACAGGGCTGAATCAGGAGACAGGTTTTGCTAATCTCAGTAGGAGGAGTCTCTGCAGGGGAGTATCTGAAGAGCATAAATATGAGAGAAGAGAAAGATAGAATGGCCATTTTCTTTACACAGTCAACAGTCATCCTTGATTCTCCCAGGAAGGCTTTGCCACGTCCATCCCTATGTCAACACCATACATCCATCAAGACTTCACTTGCTCAGGGCTTTCTCCACTCTCCACAATCCACTGCAGATTTATTCATCCAAACCTCTCTTTGGAACTCAATAAGCCACTTTGCAGCCCTGCCCAGATATTTTTGGCTCCTTGGAGTGTGCTAAAGAGAGTGCCTTTAACTGCCATTGATTTCCAACAATCCCTTCAAACACACCCAACCTGCTTGCAGGCATGCATGTTAATCCTCTGTTCTGAATCTGAGTCTCTTGATCTAGTTCTAAGAAACTGGGACCCACATGAGACCAGAGAAAGGGAAAGGGTGGGGTTTAAGAGAAAACTTGGTGGAGAAAAGATACCCATAAAACAGCATTCTGAGGATGCATCAGGGCTAATGCTAGCATGGAGTGTGCTCTGTTATGGTGCAGGGCCAACAGAACAGCTCATCCTCTGCCATCATTAGAAAAACAGATGGTGGTGGGGTGGGGTGGGGAAGTGAGGGAAGGCAGTGAATCATCCACTGGGCAGGGGGTGATGGGGAGAAGAGGAGGCCAGGGAAAGAGGGAGATAAACAGACAGCAGGCTTAGGGAGCTGGACAGAGATCGAACAGATCCTGAGAGTTCCCTTCTGCTGTTTCTATGCATCATCTCAAGTACGAGGGTGGATGTCAGGGCTTGGGTTGGCTTCAGTGCTTTCCAGAAGGTTACGATACAGAGCTTTCGATGCTTGTCCTTTCCCCTGAGCTGTACCCCAGCATATGCTCCAGAATGATCTATTATCCAGAGCTTCTTATTCAGTTATGTTCTCTTTGAGGATACCACAAGAAGCAATGCTCTCTTCTCGATGGTTGCTTCCTCTGATGCACTGTTATCATGCACTGCTAACCTCAGACTCTCTGACACCAGTGATTCTGTGTCTCGACCTTGACTAATGTCTTTATTGTCACCTGGGGACTCAGTAGAATGTACCTTCTTAGGTCCTTCCTATACCCACTGCTTTAGAAACTTTATAGGAGGCCAGCAATCTGTATGGTTAACAGTTGGGAATTATGGAAGCCCCTGTGGAAACCTAAGAACTCCTATCCCAGACCCTGGGAGGAGTCTAGAAAGTTACTAATCTGGGTATTCCTACATTGCAGCTTTCTTTGTCCAGAAATAATTATACTCTCTCTCCCTCCACCCAACTCTTGTGTGTGTGTGTGTGTATGTGTGTGTCTGTGTGTGTGTGTGCCTGTGTGTGTCTCTGTGTGTGTGTGTGTGTGTGTGTGTCTTTATCTGTGTGTGTCTGTATGTGTGATATATAGTACTTGGAAGACAGAGACAAGAGGATCTGTGTGAGTTCAAGGCCAGTGCCCTCTACATTGGAAACTCCAGGACAGCCTCTCTACATAGACAGACTCTGTCTTACAGAAAAATAAACCCTCCCAACTTTTCCTTTCATCTTTGGATGTAGCAGTCTTATCCCATATTATTTCATACCTGGTACTTCCATATATATTTAGTTACATTCCTGACCCAGCTTATGTTCCCCTAAGTGAGTGATTTTTAGCTAAGATCAATTTTATACCCCGCACCTCACTATTTGACAGGACTAGGTGAATGGAGGGAGCTACTGGCATCTAATGGGTAGAAGCGTAGGATGCTATTAACCTTTCCACAGCCAAATATTGTGATGCTTCAATTGTCAATAGTCCCATTTTGATGAGTTTCTATACGATGTTAACTAATGCAGATCCTTCAGTATGTTTGCCAGGCACCTAATTCTACTTGGATTTTTCAATACCCCACACCCACCCACCACTCGCATCCCTTATAAGGTATATAACTATTCTGGCATTTTTTTAAAGCTACTTATTACCTTAGGGGGGGTGTTTCTGGGTTTTAGTACATTGTACCTAGCTGCAGGTTGAAAATGTTGTCTTTTGCGTTGTTGCACACTAGCTACTCAACACAGTATTGGGAGTAGCTGAAATGCAATTTATTGACTGAAGGAACGAGTCAATTTATTTACTGCTTGTACAATCATTCCCTACAAATATTTTATGATAACTGTTTATGAAAGTAATGTTTATTCTGTTGAATTCTTGTTCAATAAAATTCCATTTAGCATAAAGAAAGAACAGAGGAGAGAGAACTGAGAAAGAAATAGAATGACAAAAGTGTGTTTTCCCTCACTCTGTAAACAAGTTGAAGTGAGTCTACATTCCACTCTTGAATTTTGTGATATCAGATAGTTTAAGTACCTTTAAAACAAATCCTCTCCCACTTCCCTCTCTCCCTCCTTTACCTCCTTCCCTACATCCTTCTCCCTCTTCCCCATCCCTCCCTCCTTTCCCTTCCTCCTTCTCTCTTCCCTCACTCCATTACCTCCCTCTCTTCTTCTCTGACCCCTCCTTTACTTCCCTCCCTCCCTCTCTCTTCTCTCTCACCCTCCTCTATTCCCTCCCTTCCTCATCTACTCCCTCCCTCCCTCCCTCCTCTATTCCCTCTCTCTCCCCTCCTTCCCTCCTTTGCCTCCCTCCCTCTCCATTTCTTTCTCTCTCATTCTTTTACCCATTTTTTTTCCTTTCACAAAGGCCTATTTTCAGTTTTGCCCAATGTCACAGTTCTAGGTCCACTTACATCAGTGGTTCTCAACCTTCCTAATGGTATGGCCCTTTATACAGTTTCTCATGTTTTGACTCCCAGAACCTTAAAATTATTTCATTGCTACTTTATAACTGTAAATATTGGATATGCAGGATATCTCAAATGAGACCCCTGTAAAAGAATCCTTTAGATCCCCAAAGGGGTTGCAGTCCGCAGGTTGAGAACTGCTGACTTAAATGGAGAACAGCTCTTTAGTAATTCACCTGCTGTTTTCCCACAGAACTTATTAATGTCCCTCATATGGACTGATTTGGCTTGATTTACTCTTTGGCCTTGCTTTGGCTGTGATCATGTACCACTGTAAGGTCAGTCTCCAGAATAGTGTCCGATGGTCTCTCTTGGCGTGTTTACTGCTTCCTCTAGAGTTGTACCTTTTTTGTTTTGTTTTGAGTGATTAGATGTTGGGTTGAGGAGAGGGTTCACTGGGTAAGTACTTGCCGTGTAAATGTGAGGAACCCACCTAGGGCTGGGCCTGCAAACACTAGTTATGAATTGCAGTGTTCCTCTTGAGAGTTGAGGGATAGAGACCAAGGAATTATTGGCAGTTCACGGGGCTTCTTTCCTGCAGTTGTGAAGAACACAATTGTGAACAACAAAGCAACCCTGTCTCAAGCTAGGGGAAGGCAATAACAAAACCATAGGTTATTGTCTGAACTTAACAGGTACACTCACGTACATGAACAAGTACACACATACACACACACATACACAAGAAAATTAAGTGCAAATTCTGCCTACAATTCTTAGCTGTGCACAGCACCTCTCTGACTCTCTTTAAGGTGAGATAAACAATGGTTAGGAGTTGCATAAGCTGCTAAATGATGCTAATAGTGACATTCCCCTAGGAATAGTACCACAGCTCACCATGGTAACTGTGCTCAATTGATGTTCTTGGGGTATTCTAAAGCCTCTGACAGTTGTTTGGAGTCGCACAACATTGTACTTGGCCTTTCTTCTATAAATTCATATTCTTGCCCTCATAAACACCCACCACACTGCTGAGAAGGTTAGTTCATGCTTACCTAGTAGGTGTAAGCTTCAAGCTGGCTGCAAAATCAAGAGTCTGGAGGACAGTGTTCTGCTCACTTTCCTTTCGCATTATCTCTTAAAGACACTGATGTAATACTGTTAGATGCTCTTCTGAGGAAGAAAATGGGAAATAGAAGGAGAGCTTTGATTTGGGAGACTTAAATCGGAAAAGAACCTGAATCAGTCCACTGTGAAACAGTGCAGTGAAAGCAAAGGCTGGGCTGAAACAATGGAGTAAACAATGAAAGCTCCATCATGGAAGGCTCTCCAATTGCAGAAAGATGCACGGCATAGAGGAGGGAAACTGGGTTGTAGAAGCAAGCTTAATCCTAGCCTTTATTACCCGTTAACTTGGAAAACTTCAGTTACTTCTCTAAATTTAAGTTTACACAGCTTTTAATTGGGCAGATAAAATTTATGTCTAGTAATTGTCAGAATTAAGATTCAGAAGAACAATGGAGACACACCCTTCCAAATGTGAAGCTCTCCTGAGCAGAATCAATCAAAAGAAGCAGCAAACCTCCTTTCTCTGGGGCAAGTTTTGCCTGTTAGATAGATCTGGTCCTCATTACAGCTGCCAGTTCTTCTCTTACATGGTCTTCTTAATGGGTGAAGCCCCTTGCTTCTTCTTGACTTCTAATTTACAAGGTGGGTTATGTGTGGCAACATGTAGACACTGACCTTCCTAATCAGAAGTTCAAGACAGTTCTAGTTTTTATTTAATGTTTCTATCCTGGAATTGGCCAACAAGAGAAAACTTGGTCTATGATGTCATGCACCTGCTGTGTGTTTTTCATAAATACTGAATATATGATAAGGACTCACTAAACTTCATTTGCCATGAACACTAAGAGATAATTGTGCTTTTTTTCCCAAACTGTTAATTCTCCCAAGGTGGTAATACCTGTGTATCAAACACACATATTTAGATGGGAGGAAACAAGTCAGGATGAAGAAAGTTAGGCCAAAGACTGTTTAATGGGCCTCCTTGGACTTTAGATTTACTAAGATCATGGAGTAATGTTATTTATCACTTTAATATACTTAAAGTATTAAGAGATTATCAGAAAAGTGGAAGGAAAGCCTAATGATATATACCATTTTCAAAGGGAAAAAAGAATTGAATAAAAATATATGTCTGCAAGTTTGATTTTTCCACTATGGAAAGTTCTAGAACAAAAATTTTCTAACTCCTATACTTATAAGGAAAATAATCTCCTTGACTGATGTCATATTCCATGACAAAAGATTGGTCAGAGAGACAGCCCTTCTTCAGTTTAGCAGGTATGTTGTTTTAGTCCAAGAAGACCACCTCAGCATCACTACTCCAAATTATGTGGAAAGGGAAGGCCTGTGTATGTGTAGTCCAACAGCAAGATGCGTAGTGCCTCATCTCCAGACACTTCATAGGCAGTGGGTTCATGGAGGAGCTACTTGAAAATCATGAGTAGGATTACATGGCCATAATGGCTTTAAAAGGAAGACTCTGAAGTTCTCCTTATTTTATGTCAAACTTGGCATGAAATCCAAGAATTTCCTTTTGAGAAAAGACTCAAGGGACTGTCCTCTAGGTCTTCTTCAGCTGCATGTGGGAGTCACAGTGTCAGGTTAGTTCTTTCCTGGGCAGATGATTGTCGACATCCTGTTTAGCTTGCACCTTGGAATAAGAGGATGTTATCTTCCAGGAGTTCTTACACAAGTGAAGAAAATCAAAATAAATCTGAAAAAAAAGTCAGGGTTAGAACTCAGAAACATTGGCATAAAATGTTAAGACTACCATACTTATAAGTCAGGAAGGGCTCGAGAGCTTGACTGTAATAGCTTGACCAAAAACAAAAACAAAAAAAACAAACAAAAAAAAAACCTTCCAAACTCTGGTCTCAGTTGGGATAGAGAGGAGCTACCTCTATTCTTAAAGCAACCACTGAAGTCAGTGTAGGCAGAAAGCTTGAGAGTCCTCTTATGTTATCATTTTCTTACGATTGGCCTGCTTCTATTTTCCCTTTAGGTCTAGCCCTCTGAATGGTTAGAAAGTCCAGAGCACATCAAAGGCAACCAGAATGGTATAAAAAAATCCAGCTATAACAATACCTTTGAAGGAAAATACAAATAAGTGGATTATCTTTAAGCTTAAACTGAAAAGGGAAATGACTCGTATAATACTTTTATTTGCTGAATATTTCATATAGAGATAAATTAGTAATCACCCCCACAAGATCCTAGCAGAACAGAAATAATGGGCATGAATACTGAATGAGCTATGTAATGTGACTCTGTCCAAGAAGAACCTGGAAGTGTTAACCTTTATACAAGGTTATAAAAAGAAGTGTTTAAAAGGCATGTTAGTTTTCCCAGAGTTTTAAAGGCCTATATTTCTGCTCTTTCTGACAGGGTAAAATATTGTCTCCTCTCTCAAACACCAAAGATGGCTTGGTGTTACATTTCTCTGTAAATCGAGTACTCCTTGGCTAAACCTAAATATATTTGTAATTTTTTTAAAGTAGCTGCTGAGATCCTTTTTATCTGTTCCTACCTTAAATGTACTCTCTATAGGGAATTTATAGAAGCGGGAATTAGGAGTGGAAAAACAAGACCCTGGGGACAAATTTAGCCTCACCCGCATGGCTGCATGACTGAAATATCGGTGGGAAGCAGTTCTGGTTTTACACCTTTAGCAGCGAATACCAACAGTGCTTCCACCACTAATTCGATCCATCTGCTGCCCCGTTCCTCAGATTCTTTCTCCTCTGTTGACTTGGACTTTGCTCTTCTTCCTGGTTATTATTTATATTCCAGATGGTACTCCTGTTAGCTGTGCCTGGTATCTCAGGCTTCTTGGTCCCTCACAGACATTGGGTAGTACTTTGACTCCACAGGAAGCACGGGCCAATATGCAATTTGCCAGGGAGAGGACAGTGGCAGGGAAATTGAATTTTGATTGCACTATTTTTTTCCCTGCTTAGGAAGGAAGCATACCATGCTCCTGCTACTGTGAAGAGGTAGGGACTCTGAAATCTGCCTAGCAAGCACAAGTTTCGGGGCTGTGCTTTATTTTGGAGAACAGAACGATTTCATACACACACACACACACACACACACACACACACACACACACACCAATGGAAAGAGGGAGAAGGGGAGAAACAGGGTAGCTTGTCTGAGATGAATCATGGGCTTTTTCCATTGTGTGGACTCCTTTGCTAGAAATTTTACATGCTTAGTTAGATCGTTGTCTTCCTGTTTTCTAGGATCAGATGAGGTGTGTGTGTGTGTGTGCGCACGTGTGTGTGCATGTGTGTTTCAGTTCTTGTTTTAGCATGTGAAGTTCCAGTGTGAGTAGCTAAAACCTCACTCTCAGTACAGTTGCAAATGTAAAAACACATCACATTGTTCTAAAAGGTGTGAGTGCCCAGGAATATAGTGATGCCCACATTCCTAAAGGCAGAAAAAGTGAAAGCTGACTAAGGCCTACCTCTAAGAAAGCAAGAAGAGAGTTTTCTTTCTAGATCAGTGGTTCTTAGCCTGTGGGTCACCGCTGCTCTAGGGGTCACATATCAGATATTTATATTATGATTCATAACAGTAGCAAAATTACACTTATGAAGTGGCATCAAAAACAATTTTATGGTTGTAGATCACCACAATGTGAGGATTTGTATTAAAGGTCACAGCATTAGAAAGGTTAAAAACTGCTGCTCTAGATGCAGGACTCCAATATGTGCAGGGATGGGTTGGCAGCAGCTGCATCTAGGGGCTTGTTAGCATCTCCGGGGGCCTCTTTTCCTCTTTGAATCAGAGACTGGAACCAAGGTCCAGCCATCACTCTCACCAAACACTCTAGGGAACTTACACACTCAGACTCAAGGTCCTCCGGTACAGTGTGGAAAAATAACAGTAGAACTGTAGGTATGTCAATACTAAGTACCCCACTGGGGTCCAAAATCTCATTTCTATTCTCCTTGGCTTTGTAGAGAAACCTCTTCGACTGCCCTGCCCCCAAGCCTTCCTATCTGTAAGATTTATCCTTATTACCATCCTTCAGTAGCTTGCTTTTCATCACTAGTAGCACAAATTCCTCTTAACAAATGCCAAAAGCTTGATAGTATTAAGACAGCATGTTAAGGACTTAGAAAAGGACGCATGGAATTGCTCCTGATCCTTCATAGATCACTGTCCTTTGGTATCTGTCTTGACAAATTCCTCATTAAAAAGGCTGAAAAATTGTATTTATGATACAAGATTGGGCACTTTATTCTGACTTTAGGACAACTACGTGGCATGATGTCGAAAGTAACATCTCTTATTTCCTTCTTATTTATATGTTGTTATTTAGGTAATAGCCAGCAATTAAAACTCTCTTTGCCATATCTCAGCTGTTCAAAACCAGATCCACTAATCATTTCTCTTTCTCCAAAGAAACATCCTTTGGGCTTAGTTTGAATTTTTGCTAAGTCTGTTAGGATCTATGAAAGAAAAGGAATTATAAAATGATCGTTTGCATTGGGAAGGCAGTGTCCTAGAAACTAGTGACAGTCACTACTTTCTGGTTGGAATACTGTAGGTTGTCGCAGCTCTAAATCTAAAGATGTGTTAGACGTGTTAAAATCCAGAGAGGAATTGGAAATTAGCTTAAGCCTGAGCTGTCTTCCAGGCTCACTAGCTGCCAAATTCCAATCCCCTCAAGAGATTTGTTTGTGAGTTTCTCCGCCAGTTTTGTGCAATATCTGCAGCAGCCTGAAAATCTAGGCATGTCTCGGGGCTGGTCCAGAGTCCCGTTCGGTTCAGGGCTCAACTTCAGAGTCTCCAGCTGGAATCTCCAAAAATCAGACTTCAAACATTAATGAGGACTAGGTTTTCACTTTGAAAGCTAAAACCATTGTTGTTGTTTTTTCTCCATCCTTTTAAAAAAAGGGTAAAACATTAAAAGCACAACCTTGCAAATTGTAAAACCTCACTTAGATTAACAATATGCACAAGAGTTTATGCTTGTCTAAAACTCTCCCAGGGCTGCCCTCTGCCAGCCTGGTGGGCTTTCTATCAGGCTGTGGTTTGCTTCTTTTGTCCCTGGGCCTCCTGGGTGGGCCACTTGCTCACTCCCTTCATTGTTTTTACAGCAGGGATTTTCCTTCTTGCTGTCTTTCACGCCATCCTTTGTCTAATGCACTCTGTGCTTTTCCTTCACTTCCCTTCAGTTTTTAAGTCAGGGTTACAGATTAGCACAATGGTTCTCAACCCGTGGGTCGGACCAAGCAGTTGTGTATCAGATATCCTGCATATCGGATATTTACATTACGATTCATATCAATAACAAAATAACAGTTATGAGCAACAACAATGAGAATAATTTTTATGGGGGGAGGTTGTCACCCCAACATAAGGAGCTCTCTTATACAGCATTAGGAAAGTTGAGAACCACCGGATTAGCAAATGATTGGCAGAGTCCTCATCTGCCACATGTTCATCAACAGAAATGCTCTCTTCTTTTCCTCTTTCTGCTATAGCTCTCTGCTGCTTCTGAACAATTATTCTCATGTAAGCATTAGCAGTAATCACCATTGTATCTATAAATAGCTCGATTCTCTCTTGTTTTCACTGGGATTTTGCTATGAGAAGAACTGTGTGTTAAAATGTATATTAGACCCATTCTGACCAAGATGCAAATGAAGTTATTGAAACTATTCATGAATCCTGTGAGGTGTTGATCATTTCAAATTTACTATCATGGTTACTGGGCATAACTCTTCTTAAAAATGATCGTATGTGCAAGTCAGTGATGACTCATGCCTTTAATCCCATTACTTGGGAGGCAGTGGCAGGCAGATTTCTGAGTTTGAGGCCAGCCTGATCTACAGAGTGAGGGCAGCCAGGGCTATACAGAAAAACCCTGTCTCAAAAAACAAAACAAAAAAATCATATGTATCATATGTATATTTTTACTAGAAAATCCATGGAACTGAATTTCTATCTCATCCTATTAAAATAGATATCTTTATATTGAGTTACTTTATTAAATGTTTATTGTAGTAAGTTCTACTGGGAAACCTGTTCAGTTTCTTATACTTTATTTTAAATATATAAATGATTTTAAGTATATAAATTCCATATAGGTAAACAAGTGTTTATATATCTTCTCTTTGGACTAATTCAGCAGTAAAGATAGAAAATGGCACTTCTAAGCTGATTATGTGTATTTACAAACTACAGCAAACACCATTTGTAGTAGGAAGAATACATATTTCAGATCCTAATTAATAGATTTTAATCTTAGCCTCAACCATATCAGATATACTTATTTCTTATACTTTGACTTTTTTTTAATGTTATAGAAGAAACTCATGAACTAAGTTCATGTGCCTTTCGGCTGCTAGTACTCCTTAGCTGGTTTGGAAGACTACCAATGCCTGGTTCTCTGACCCCTGACCTCTACCGCTCTCCCTGAGGCTACCCTATCATGCTTTGGAGTTTTTTCCTCCTATTTTTCATTAATTTCTTCTGCACAAACTTGAAGTTTATTTCTTCTACTGATCACTTTGAAGATTTTCCTTAGCATAGTGCAGAATTCCTATTCTAAGATGACAGTGAGTTCTGACACCATCACACATACATGTGATCATGCAAGTGAATGCCCCTGCTTTCACAGGCCATGAACATGCCCATGCATGGACTTGCCTTCACAGGCACCTGAACTTTCTGGGGCTTGTGGCATTAACATCTAGCTTTCTGCTTTTCTTGAACCTAATGTGTCAGTTATTACTTGTCCATTTATTTTCCAGTTTCGTAATTGTTACATTCATATCCTCTCATGTCTTTGTGGTTCTCATTTTCATTGAGAGTTTGTACTTTATCATCATCAGCATTTTCAGCATTATTGCTACCATTTAGTGAGGTTTCTGGAAGAAGCAGATTTAAAAAATAAAATTCAGTTACTCTCGCATTTCCAGCTCCAAGCCTTGGTGAAGCATATACTTAGTGACCACTAAGCTATAGCTCCTCCTTTAGGAAGAGCTGATACCCATAGGGGTGAAGAAGAGGCAGCTAGTAGAGGGGGTGTCCATTATTTGGCATATTTCTTCCTGTTTTGCTTCTAAATTCTTACTTCTGGCTAGAACTACACAGAAATCTGTTGAATAACTCTAGAATAAATGTCAAGTGTGGAGCACTAATGACTCAAGGGAAATGTATTGACTATGTAGAGTATTAGACCCTAGGAGATAAGGATAAAGGAATCAAGGCCCTACCTACTCAGAATCACTGCTCATTCTGATGTAGAACAATGGGTGAAGTTCCCCAGAGGGAAAATAGACATTGAATTTGTAGATCAAGCCAGAAGCAGGTTCTTGGTAGGGTACTTAAAAGGTTCTTAGCAATTACCACTTGCCTCAAAGGATATGAAAATTTTTCTACTTGGAGACAAAGCATAAAGCCCACAGGCAGCAAAATAATATGAGTGGGAGCACTAGGATAAAAAAATGTATGGAACATTCATACATTAGAATGTGTTAGAATGTTTGCATATGGAGGCTCAGGCACAACCAAGGAGACAGGGACCAGGTTAGCAAGGGTCTTGCAATACAGACTTTATTCTGAAAACTTAGTAGAGTGTCACACACTTTCTTACCAAAAAAAAAAAAAAAATGACAAGATCAAGTGTTGTATATTGTCAGATATAAAGCTCATGTGGAAAAAAATAAAAGATAACACATGGAATAGTTAGGAAACTATTTCAAGAGATAGATGATGAGGGTCGGGATTGGACAAGAGAAATACAGTCAGAAAGAAGTAACATCATAATAATAAACTCCCCAGTATTGCTATTAACCTCTGTAAAGGAGAGGAGTCAGACTTACAAAAAACAGTACATTAGTTCAGAAGTTCAGCAAAATTTGAAAAAAAAAAATCTGAAGCTCAAGAACATAGCGATTTATGTTGAGAGATACTGAAAATGAGGAAGGTAATTGACAGCAGATGAGCTCATACAGACGGAGGATGAGCTCATGCAGACGGAGGATGAGCTCATGCAGAC